>JACCGJ010002734.1:0-82256 GCA_013407085.1 Atriophallophorus winterbourni | reverse complement strand
AAAGCGGAGTCCCCAGCACCACACAGTACATTTTATTCACGTGTGAGTAAAACCAAAGTAAATTTTGTTGGTTTGTTGTTGTTGTTTTAGTTCATAAGAAATCATAATATAATAATAGATTTTGAGAGTATAAACTTGCCTGAATTGATTGGAATTGTAAAGTAAAAGGAAAAGCTTGATCCGCTTAAGGTAGGTGAAAACCTGGTGCGAAAAACAAAAATAGTTTTAATTGTAGATTATAATGACGAATTAAGTATTTTAAAATGGTTGATGCCACACAGACAACGGGGTGAACCGAATAGTAGCTTAATCATTCCAAATGTTTCCAACTTGGCTGGTATGGAAAAAGTGTTGAATTTAATAGATTGTGAGGAAATAAATAAGCAGAAAAATGAAGCATACATGAACATGCATTGCGGTGCGACAGTTATCGTGTGATCAGGAAAACAGCAGATGACATAGAATTAATTATTGTAGAACCGAACAAAAGAATACATCATATGCATTTGCTATCCTTCTGCGATCGAAATAAACCAGTGTGCATGTGAGAATAAACTTTTCGATTGTGAACACCTAATTGTGTGACCTCGCAGACTGATACGCGAATGGCAAACAGCTCCACGACTCAACACATATCATCAGCATTACGCTGATAATATGTACCAGATGCTTAACTGTCATGTATGTATATGCATGAAAGCACAAACCTGATCCAGACAGCTGCACAGTAATTGACTGCACATGGGCTAAGATACTGTCACGTTGTCCAGGTCTAGGCAGATATAAAAAATAGAGAAGGCAGTGAGACTCCAGTGTGTTTTCGCATGCAGCTCAGTGCCGATCACAAATCAATTTAGCCTGGTATTCGCTATGCAGTACAGAAGTATTGCACATCCGCGCCGTAAAACCACGAATAAGTAACATCCTGGGAAATGGGAATGGTGGGACGTGACAGCTACGGAATCCATGGAAGAGCAAGTAGGAACAAACTCTGATGAGGTGCCTACATCTCGAGTGGAACAGACATTCAATTAAGTTTTGTGAACATGTATGGTGACGTCAGCTCGAAACGGGTGATTAAATAATGGACCAAAAAGTTTCCGCAGATGAGCATATCCCGCACATTGGTTTGCACTAAGATTCACTACGAATCGATCAACTAGAAGTCACATCATTTCGTCCTGTATTCTCAGATACACAAAAGACTATTCGATTGAGAAGGCCTCGAAATAAAAGCAGTTGTGCGAATTTAACCTGATATCAAGTTCCGCTAACTTGTGTTTCCGAACTCGAAGATTATTATGTGGTCTCCAGAGGATCGTTTGAAACTGCGAGAAAAATTGAATGTTATTGACGCACAACCACTGAAATGTACTCAACGTTTCACTCCACTATGTTCCGAAGTACCAAGTTTGCAAAATGTAGCCATCAAGAGACGATATAAGATTCAAGAAAGCATGGGAGACAATTTCTAATTAGCACTGAAGAAACACCTCGAATGGTGACTGGAAAAACGGGAAGAAACAGCTTACTTGTTCCTTGTATTCATCTTCAATGACATCGGGAGCAGAATCGCCGGAGCACAGCTGAAAATTGAAGGGTAAGCGACCAGTAGTGTATCGTGTTGCTCGCATTCTCAGCAAGATAAGCGACTTCTTGAACAAAACGAAGCGAGCGAGAAAACTCACTTGATCTTTTAAACACGAAAGAAGCTCAAGCTGATCCTGAGAAGTTGACATCTTCAGGTTTACCAGTTGCGGTAAAACGTCCTTGTAAGACCAAACTCGCTTTCAAAAACAAGTGGCAAGGATCACATTCAAGCGTGTTGAAAATTGTACAATCGCTTAAGGATTTGCAATAAAATTCACAAATTAAAAAGGACCTAGAGTGACTGCTTGAAAATGTGTCGCAACCGTTAACGTTTAGGCAATGAAAATAATATTTAGAAAATATGAAATTCAAACTTCATATAGCGTGGAATCTCCTTCATGAGATAGAGCGTCAATGTAAAGAAAAACGATTAAAGCCAAAGTACTACATGCTGATCTTATTTTAGTCTGAAGCGACTGTTCAGATGATGTAAACGAATCAAGAAAGATAAGTAAATGGGTCACAAAAATCTCTTCCCTGTGAATTTCGCGGTTAATATAAACTCGGATTTGAAAGAGTCCGACCACACCCAGGAAATCTGAAAAAGTGCGTATATGTACGAAAACACAAGCATGGAGCAACGCAAAGTATCGCACACCCACAATAGTGCAATACAGTGCAATAGTGAATATAAAGTGAAACAATCTCCACAAGCCTAGGTGTACAGCGAGAGGCCAATGACCGTAGGTGGCGATGTGGGTACCGTTAGCCGCCTAGAATCAACCCTGACGGAAACTTGCGTTCGGTTTCTGAAGGTGGGATGACACTGAGTTCCGCACCGGTGTCCACCAGAAAACACGATTTAGTTTTGTTGTCAGAGACGTAGAAAAGACGGCTATGTTGCCAGGCAGTGCAGTTGTTTCTACTGCCTGGTTTGCCCGTTTCCCTTGATCATTAGAATCTGAGGTGAATGTGCAGGGATTAGTGCATCGATCGGTGCGTTCATCGAAACGGCGGTGGTAGTAGCAGAGTCGAGAGTGATTCTTAGGTTTTAAAGAACGTTGTCGGCCGCAGTTTCTTCTGTGGATTGTTGTTGCTCTAGATCTTGATTCTGTCACGGCTTGAGAGTGTGAGGTCAGTTTCTTGAGTTTCAATTTAAGTGACGTAAGTTCCAACTTTAGTGCTAGAGAAGCCGACGTGTGTTGGCTCATGGTTTTCATACACTTGGTCTGTGAGATACTGCAGTCTTTTTCGACTACTGTAAAGGTCGTTCAAGCGTCATTCCGACAACCTTTGCTGCCACAATTGCTTCAACACGGACTCGCCGACTGACGTGGTGCCCTGTAACTCGAGCATGCGGTGAAGAAGCTGCTTAGAAGATTTTAACAGACATATCACATCCAGCCCGTAAAGCTACACCCAGAGCAAAAGCTAGCATCGTGATAGGGGGTGTGACATTTAAAGGAAAGAGTACGGGTTCAAACGCTGCTACGATTGAATATTCTAGAAAATATGCTTAACCACAATTCCATAGGAAATAGGTAGCGATGATAGAAAATTGCCAACCCAAACAACTTGGTAAGTGGAAAAACAACAAGCTTGGGCTACAAATGAACAATATTTCAAAAGTTGAACATCAATTCAACCTCACAAGCAACCAAGTAACACTAGTTTGCACTCATTGACGCATCAAAACCATATCTTAATGTACCGGACTAGCTTCGCGTTCTTTTTTAAATGTTTGGATACTTGTAGTTGTCTACAAAGACACAGAGATAAGACAACAAGTCTGGGTTAGAGAATCCTACAACGCGATTTGGTCGGTTCATAGCGCCGCCAGTATATTTTCGTTTGAACAGAAATATAGAAAAGTACATAGCAGTGACCACGAAAAGTGCAGCAAGCAATGCGCGGCGCTAATACCTGTACAAGACACAAATCACACACCCTAAATTTACGAAACCACGTCGACAGCGCATCAAATATAAGAACAATTAAACGGATCGATTGTTAAAAATTGCTTTTCATAGATTTGGGTGCCGATTTTATGGCTCCACTGTGAGACATTTCTCCCCAAAAACGAATGCCATGCTACCTCGGACACAGGTAAAGCATTCAACTGGCCACCGGAAAAAGCACAAATAAATCAATCCTCAAAACGTTTTCAAACATATGAGTATTGTCAGATTAATGGCAAAGCAAAAACAATAATTATGTTGTGAAATACAGGAATGCAGCTAATCCGATTCGTGAAGCAAACATAGACAGACCACACAGACTAGTATGGGGCGTTCTACGTATGGTATGGTATGAGAAGCTCAAGCCTGAAACTCAGGGCCACATGCCGCACAGTCAGAGACGTACGTGGGCGAAGACATGTCAGGTTTCCCAGTCCTAGAACAGATACGAGTAAGAGAAAAGAACGAAATGGTAGTGAGACTTCCAGCCTGTTTCAGCATGTAGCTCACTACCTCGGTCAACCAATTTCGCACGGTGTTAGCCGCACAGCACAGAAGTACTGCAGGATTGCACATCCGTTCTATGTAATGGAAAACGAAAGATTTGCTGTCCTCACTAATACACCTCAGTCATTCCGTAATGTAGACAATCCGTCTATATTACAACCACATCTCTAGTGTGTCACGACTTGCTGAATTTAATCATATGGTTTGGGCCTGAATAAAGCAAACAGCTAAAGGGTTGAAAATGTAAGTGCGGGTGGTGTGACCAACATAAAGATTTTAAAATCTAACTATGTAAAAAAATCGACAGTGCCACCGGAATATTGGAGTTGGTATAGGGCTAGAAAGAGACTGAATTTGCCATGACATCGCTTGAGAATAGCGCGCATGGACAAGGAACATTTACGGGCCTAAACAAGAAGAGTTTGTAAGCCACTTTTAGATAAGGCTGGCACGAACAACCTGTTCAACACGAACAGCCCAATCCAGTAAGTGGTTCACACGTTCATCAAGCTGAACATTCGTCCATCGCTTTAAGCCATGCGGATCCTGGTCGTCGTGTCTCTACTTAATGAGTGCAGACAACACGAAAGCGGTCGAGGTGTGTGTGCGATCAAATTACATGCAAATACGAATTATTCTGTTCAGGCTATACACTAGCGTTGGCTGTATGAACGCGAGCAGAGTACAAGCACTAAGCAATTAATAAAAAATGAATTTTTTTAAAGACACTTAGGTTAAACGTTTACCAAAAAATGTAAACTAAATCCAGTTTACCTCTAGCGTGCGCAAGGAATCGAGGATTTTTCGGGAATCCTTGACAGATATCGGCCGTTGCTCTTCAACAATCACGTCAGAATCTGAGTCAACGGTGTGGAATGCCTTCTTTAAATACCAGCGCAATTCTTCAATGGCAACTTTTTGATGAAGCTGTATCAGAAGGAAAGACGTGATGGAATCGAAATTGAAATCGTATTTCATTTGTAAGCGAAACACATGTACACAGTCGGAGAACGTCTCGTGTAGAATTAAAGGCTACGCGCTAAACAATGATTCTATTAGGCGGCATCTAGAAATTGATTTCGTGAAAATACTAATGGTGAATGCTGTAATTTGTTAGACACAGATAAATAGAGGCAGTCGGGTTGTTTAGATCAAGCGGATGAATGAGTTAGCTTTATGATTGAAGAAAAGTATGGCACGAACATATAAAAATCGCAATAGATGTAATGTTTTGAGCAACTGTTCCGAAAGCAGTCACAGAAAGCGAAAGTAGAACAGGAAAATAGCGTGAAGGCTATGCAGTCTCATGTTATCATGAACACGCATATAACAAATCTCAGTGAAACGAAAAACTTACCGATGATTCGACATTGCACGACGCCAGAACTGCCCTTGCCTCATCAAAGCGTCCTTCTGATAAAAATCGTTCAATTCTAAAATGTACGAACAAGAGAAATAAGTGTGAGACAAATAGGGCTAAGTTCGGTTCACTAGTAGCAAACGGCAGGGAACGTGAATAATGGCAGATTGATTTTTGATCAAAGCAAAAGCGCATGACACAAGATACGAGTCCAGTCCTGATCAAACATCAATAGATGCTTAACATTCCATTTCACGATGAAACATCCAATCTCGTTGCAGTGATCATCTGCCAGATCTCATAAGCTTCCTATTCATTAGCAGAAAACAAAAAAGATGGATGGGTACCCGGCGTGCAACGTGGACTAGCTTCGTCGTGGTCGTTTCCAAGAACTTGTTTGCGATCACTTGGAGGTTGGAATAAAATTGAAACACGTAGTTCAACTAAGTGCACAAGGGGTTAATTGACTTCGTTCGCTATAGCCGCACTCGGTTGGGCTATGGTTTAACGTGGATTCAGTATTTCATGGATGCAAAGTGTAACGTATCGTCGCAAAATTTAATTAAATTGACACAGGAAGTGAACACGTTACTCTTGCAGAGTTTAATGACAAGCACAATAATAATAGTAGTAGTAATAATTGTATCACGCAGTTGTGCAAAACAATCTCATAGACAAGGATTTCAATTAATCCTTACGATTTGTAATTCTGAATTTGATGAACAAAGCAAAGCAATCAGATTTTGAGAAATCTGAAAAATTAACATTTCGATATACTACGTTTGAGTAGTTTAATTATTTGATTTAAACAAGAGCCGAAATTACCTTTGTATTGGGTCTACCGTTTCCAAGACACTGAAGCGAACGATAAAAGATGATCCTTCACCCGATGGTGGCAAGAGTTCAGCGAAGTAGACCCCATTGCGCGCGGTCTCGGAGTCCAACGTGCAAGGTGATAATAGCCATGTGGATTTCTGAACATTAATTTTGTGGAGTACGGTCCAACTGAAATTGTGAAAAGTTTACCGAAGTTAATCATCAAATGACAGAAAATAACGTAAATTGATATATGTATGTATGTATGAATCAAAGAAATAAGACCGATATATGGAAGAGAACGACAGTCTCAATGAAAACACCAACAGGTGGCGAACAACATTAGTTATAGAACGCTATGCAAGCAAGGGGGTTGGTCAAACAAGGCTTAGCGTGGCAAGGACTGAAAAAACCCACTTAGTCCCGATGCGCCTGACCAATCATAATGAAACTTTAACTGAGACGAACATGCCGAGGACGTCCAATAGGATTCGCCTAAACAGATGGGCGTGTTGTCGTCGGTCGATGTTGACCATGGATGTACATCAGAATCGCATGATTTTTTTTAAAGTTCCACAACTATTCGATTCAATTCAATTCGGGAGGAAAAATCTCTTGCATGCAATGATAGGCAGAACTCGGTTGTAGGGCGTCAGTTGCAAGCCGGCGGCGTGATCTACGTTCAGCAGCCAAGAGTTGTATCTGCTCCTCCCCAGCTTGCAGACGACGCTTTACACAATGCCTCCAACGTGAGCGGTCAAGAGCAAGTTCTTCCCAACTTACAGGGTCAATGCCAAGAGCTTTCATATCTCTTTTGCAAATGAATTTGTACTGCAGGTGCGGTCTGCCCAATGGTTGACTTCCTAATTGCAACGGAAAACGACCATTTTCCATTTTGTAGACATGACCAAGCCACCGCAGGCGGCACTGACGTAATAGAGTGAACATGCTCTGTAGACCAGCTTTTGAAAGCACCTCAGCAATAGTCACTCTGTCCATCCACGATATGTTCAAGATACGACGGATGCTTCGTAGATGGAAAGCATTCAGCTTACGTTCGTGTCTTGCGTGGGTGGTCCAGGTTTCACTGCCGTAAAGTAAAGCGTTTAGTACGCACGCGCTGTATAACATCATCTTTGCTTTTACAGTCAGCTTGCGGTTACCCCAACACGAGAGTTCAATTGAGACAGAATGACAGCTGCTCTGCCAATCCGCTTATCAATCTCCGTGTCTAGCGAGAGGTTACCCGCAATGGTTGAACCAAGGTTTATGAAATGATGTACTGATTCAAGCTGACAGTTTCCAACAGTGATGAAGGGAGGCAATACAGTCCCTTGACCAAGGACTTTGGTCTTGCTCACGCTGATTGTTAGCCCAGAATCTGTGCATGCCGACGACAAACAGTCCATTAGCGACTGGAGGTTCTCTTGGGAGTGAACAATAATTGCTGAATCGTCGGCAAACAGCAGGTCATGGATTGGCACATTTCGTGCCTTGGTTCGTGCTCTCAACCGGTTCAGGTTGAAAAGCTTGCCATCACTTCGCGTGCGTAGGTAAATGCTTTCTGTCCTCGTCCTGAAAGCGTGCTTCAGAAGCTGAGCAAACAAAATGCTGAATAGCGGATGGAGCAAGAACACACCCTTGTTTGACGCCTCGGTGAATTTCAAAGGCTTCTGAACGGAAACCGTTAAAATGGACTGAGCCTTTCATGCCAGAGTGGAACGAAATAACGCGTTTGAGCAGTCTTGAGGGGCAGCTTATCAAATCAAGCATTTTGAAATTATCCTCGCTGCTGACGTAGTCGAATGTCTTCGTTAAATCAATAAAAATAGCGTACAATGGCTTACGCTGTTCCCGACACTTTTCTTGAAGTTTTCTCAGGGAGAAGATCATGTCAACGGTTGATCTTCCCCTGTGGAAGCCACATTGAGATTCGGAGTAAACTCTATCAGCTAAAACTTGTAGCCGGATCTGTAAAACTATTTGCCTACAACATTCAGAAGGGAGATTCCTCTGTAAACGTTTTAGTCGCCTTTAACACCATTATTCTTAAATAGCGTGATGAACTTTGTGTCTCACATCTTTTGTGGGACACATTACTCCTGCCAGCGCTGGAGAAGTAAATGGTGAATAGGCTGTAATAATGCTGTTCTACAGCATTTGATAAGCTCAGGTGGAATTCCGTTCTCACCAGGGACCTTCTCATTCGCTAAGCGGTCGATTGCCCTTTTGTGCTCATCAAGAGTATGGGGAGTGTCTAGATGTTCAATGGTTGGCAACCGCTCATTCTTTTCAAATGTATGCGGTGAAACCCTACTGTCCCTAGATGTATGTATGTATGTATGAAAGCACCTGCCTGATCCAGGCAAAGTGCCGTACAGTCAGAAACTGCACGTGGGCTAAGATATGGTCAGGTTGACCAGGCCTAGACAGATATGAGAAAAAAATAGAAATGGTAGTGAGACTCCAGCCTGTTTCGGCATGCAGCTCACCACCTATGGCCAATCAATTTAGCACAGTGTTAGTCCCTAGATTAGAGAGAGAGAAGTGCTATACGCATCTTTCCATCTACTGAGGTTTATCGACAATCGGGTTACCAGATACAGACTTAATGGGAGCCGTTTTAAGTTTGTTTGGACCAATGGCTCCTTTGATCCCATCATACAGACCGTAAAAATTTCCAGTATCCGCAGCTTTTTGGATACTAAGGCTAATTCCAATCCAATAATCATTTGCACATCGTCTTGCAGTCTGTTGGACCTTATTCATCTCATAAGTTTTTGCTTCACACCAGTCGCTCGTTCGAGATTTTTAGACCGTAAGTGGAAAGTGCGACTCGGCATATGCTGCTTTTTAGCGATTCTTAGTTTCCTGAAACCTATTTGGGTGGAGTTGTATAGTTAAACTCGGTTGTGAAGGCTTTTGCACAGCTAGATTATGTTCGCACATGCGAGTGACGTCTATCCTTGGCTTAGCAAACAATCTGGAGAGGGGAAATCTTGGCTGGGGAAACTTCAGTTTTTCACAAACCAGTGAATGGTTAGTATCGCAATCTGCCGTTTGATATGATCTTGTGAGGAGTACGCTTCCTATATTAGTGCGCCTAACAAAAATAAGATCAAGAGGATGCCAATGCTTAGAGCGAGGATTTTTCCAAGAGACTTTATGCTGTGATTTTGTTTGAAAGTGCTACTGACAGTTTTTCCAAGATTCGTAATCTGCACCAACTCTGACACGTTTTTGAGGACTGTTGTGAGCTAATGATAAAAAGCGTCTTTTTTAGCAGCCGTCTCAGTGAGCGTCCGTGAATAAACTTTGACCAACGTAATGGTACCAGTAATGCACTCCAGATCTAGAGTACAAATCAGTTCGCCCCCGCTGCTGCTTTTAGTAGGCTGTTTCGCACCGCAAACCCAAATCCATGCAGTCGAGGTTCATTAGAACCCCTTCCTTTCCAAAAAGTGTAATCTCTTTCTGTTAACATACCAGTGTCTGGTAATCGCGTCTCTCGCAGGGCAGCCACGTCGACATTCAGCCTTTTTAGCTCATTTTTAATCACAGCTGATTTTCTTACGCCTCTGATATTCGAGACGTTTTAATGAAATCCTGGGAGCACGGACCTGACGTTTCAGGTTCCAAGTTTCAGAGCTGACTATTGTTGTTTACTAATTTATTTCCCTGGTGTGGAAAAACAGTCTGCTTGTCGCTTGGTTTCTAATCCCCATGCACCCAATGATGATAGCGGAACATGGCGAGACGGCACCATATTGACTGGGGACTGCTCAGCTTGAGGCAGGCGGTAACCGTTCAATGAGACCTGAAAATCTCTCCAACCATCGGAAGCAGCCCGAAGCACTAAGCTCTACGTCAGTCGATCCATAGCTTTTAACCGGCATCTTCTGTTTCCTGTGTTATTATCCATAGAAGCGGAATGGAGTGACCACTTAATTGGTGAGTTGAGATGTACGCCAGGGTAGTTCGATACACAGAACTATATGTTGCTCGTGAGGCAAGTTCCTCTCCACGACACCAATGAAACCGAAGGAACAGTTAAGCTGATACGTTTGGAATTGGCAGGACGAAGTTGAATACAACTTCAGACTGCTTAACGGGACTCCGGTTCCGGATTTTTCCTCGACGTTGACTCCTGGAGCCTTTTCCATGATTGGATGTAGCCACGAGACAGTGGAGGTTTGAGATAAGAGTTTTCCTTCCCCTAGGTGAACCGCCTTGATGGACTTACGAGCTCCACCTGCCCGAAGCATGCTGGTTTTGAGGCGCCAGTCAGCCGCCTTCGCCCTTTCTCCTGTCAGTAGAAGCAGTTCCACGAAGCACATAAAACCACGCGTGCACGCCAGGAGCTGGACTTGGTTGTTAGAGGCTATATGAGACGCGCATCATTAGAGCATTTTTGGAATTGGGAGCTTATCCCAGGAACCGCTCCGTCCGCGATAATCTTGGAACCAGATAGGCGTGTATTTTATTCTTAATCATATGCGTATTACATGATTTCACAACTGGCGTTCTCTTGTCTTGTGATGTTCAGGGGTGAACGTGTTTAACGTCAGATAGGTATTTTTTAATGGTAAATAATCCCATACAGATATTTGGACCGAAAACGCATAGTGGCTGATCAACGTAACACTGTCTCGCTATAATATTGTCAGAGTGGTAAAGTTTATGCACTACACAGAGCATTGAAGAACAATAAATGTTATTTTGAAGCCAACGTACTTCGAGGAGGAAATTACTTCGATTACTGCATTTTCTGGTAAGCAACTTGGGGGATCGTTCTCATTGGGAGATCTCAATACGACCAAATTGAAAGGGGGCAACCCGCAATAGCTTTTTTCCGAATCGACTTCGCTAGCGGGGCAGATGCAAAAGTCAAAAACTGACTGAATGAATTTGAGGCTGCCCAGATGCACACATACAGCAAGGTTGAACATGTGTAATTCTCCCTGAAAGGATATGAACGAAAATGCCAGATTAGAAACGACAGAACACTGAACAAATTCCGAAGTAAAAAGAAATGAGCAATCTGACTCCAATGCAATATTTTCTAACACGAGTACACCGTTGCTTGCCCAGAGAGAAATGGCAATGTCTAGAAACTAGAAAGTTAAGCCACACAAATTTCTTAGAATATTAAACTTCATATCACTAAACCAGTAGACAAAACTTCAACAAATTTAGGATTAAAGCAGACAATATACAAGTATCAATATGCTACGCACAATTGACACGCGTGAAGAGAAAAGAGACGGTCAAATTGTGATTCCACAAACGAATTCTAGACTTACCGAATTAGATAACGCTAGACAATAGGCCGGCGACAAAAAACCAGCTTTGCGAAAATGCAATCCTTCGGAGTTGAACGGATCAAACAATTCATCCGCACGAAACGAACCGGAAGAATCCAAAGTACAGACCAAAGATGTCGATGACAGAAGCACGTTCCAATTTAAGCCAAACCATGAGTGGGCAACCAAAATATCTGCATCGTAAGCTGGGTAACTTTGGACACTTGCGAAAAGCGCATGTAGCGCATCGGAATCATTATTGAGGATAGCTATAATCACACAATTATGGAGCAAATTAGGGAAAATTACCCATTTTGAGACGCGATAAACACAAATTCGACCAGAAAGACAGTTGATCAGACAATATTAACAAATCAAATGTATCTGAAAATAAGCTTGGTTAAAAATGAATACCTTCTTTACGGGGCACAGCACACGCCATTCTTACTTGACCGAAATTAGTCTGAACGGCGTAGGTAATCTTTAAAATAAAACATACCAAGGAGAAAAATCCTTTTTTCTCAAATGGTAAATAGATACTCAGCGAATTGGAACTATCCACAAAGAATAGAATAGATTCATCGGGAGTAAGGGCCAAAGTGGCAATATCTCTTCCTAAAATTGTCCATCAGAAACGTGAATTTTTACCATGCACGTAGGAAAATTTCAAATTAAAATGTTCGTCGTAAACTAAAAGAGACTTTCCAACAGAAAATACACGCTGGTTGGTTCCACGAATTGCCCAGGGCTAGAATGTAAGAAAAGGTCATTGCGATATTCCAACCTTGTCTGGGCATGCGAGCTCTAACCTCTGGATAACCTCGTACGCGCTTCCTGATGATTCCATTAGTTATAAAGCTGGAGAAGAGAAAACGCAGATGAGCAGACAATAATAGGGTATTATACCGGCGATAAAACATAGGTGGTCATTCAATAGATAAAACTTGTCTGATAAATGAATTTTCCAGAAATATAGATAGCAATGTTTCGATTGAAGTCTTGCAGCATAGTGACGATATTAACGCTGTAAGAATACACGGGCTCCGGAATGTTGGATATGTTATCAGGAGAATTACAAATGTGACAATAAAGTTAGTAGATTCAGGATTACAATGAAAAGTATACCAAAACCGCAAATCACATTTCCTCGTCATAATCATGAGCAGCAAATCTTCATCAACATGAAGCACAACACTGGAGCCAGACAAAGTGCCAAGCAATATGAAACAGGAAAAGCAGATAAGCAAGCGCGTGAAAAAGGGAAAGCAAGCAAACGGAATATGCAAAAGCAAATGCGCAAAAAGCAGCTTGTTTTTGCATGCGATTTTGTGATTTTTTTCATCAAATAATACCGGATTAAGATTTATGACACACAATAAAATACACTGCTGCCACTGACTTCGGTTTGCAACCATATCCCGTAAGGTTTCCAGCCAACCATTAGGTGGAGCTTATGGACCCCACCCAGGCAAACGAAAACGCCTAACTGAGCCTAGCGCTACGGTGAGTTTCTTCATTCCAACACGCCACGTCATGGAATGGCCACCCGGTCGTTTCTCCCAGCTTCTGTCAGGCTCTGCGAATAAGTCGCGGTATGGTAAACGTTGAGGTGGCATTCTTAAAACATGTCCCAACCATCGCAAACGAGCAAGCATCACCATTTCTCTCAGTCCGTGGCCAGCTGGTCCTAACACCCGCTTGCAGACATCTATATTTGTAACGCAATGCTGTCACTGAATGCGAGAAATGTAGCACGCACCACTGCGTTGTACACTCGGCCTTTAATATGGAGTGAAATATCGCGTCGACGCCACAAGTGGCGAAGGTTAGTCAACGCTACACCCGCTCTGCGAACACGTTGTGAAATTTTGTCCTCGACACAACCGCAAGCTGAGATACAAGTGCCACGGTAAACAAAGCTGGCGAAAAATTCAAGATTGATATCGCACACAATTAGGTTTGGAAGAGAGAAGCTCCAGTCCTGGGTGTTTTACACTTGTTAGCCTCTGACAACCAATTCCAGCTAATGGCCTACACGCGTGGTCCTGTTTAACCCGGTGGAACTGCTTCTACTGACAGGAGAAAGGGTGAAGGCGGCTGACTGGCGCCTCAAAACCAGCATGCTTCGGGCAGGTGGAGCTCGTAAGTCCATCAAGGCGGTCCACCTAGGGGAAGGAAAACCCTTATCTTAAACCTCCACTGCCTTGTGGATACATCCAGCTTCAGGAGTCGACCTCGAGGAAAAATCCGGAGCCGGAGTCACGTTAGGCAATCCGAAGTTTTATTCAACTATGTCCTGCCAACTCCTGTGACGGCATCGTTGTCCAAACGCAGAGCTGGTCATCTGGTTCCGGTGGTGCCGTGGAGAGGGAGCACTTGCTGCTTGGGCACCAGCTAATTCATAATCATAATTCATAATACATATTGAATTGCCCCGCCGTATATCACAACGCACCAATGGAGAGGACACTCCATTCGGCTTTTACAGATCATCATCATCATCATCATCACAGGCAGCATTACACCGGTAGTACGTACCGAATGCTTAACTGCCACACAATCATGAAAAAGTAAAATCCAAAAAGATGGAGAAGGGTGAGATTTAAATTGCTACGGGTTCTATAAAAGAGTAAGCACAAACAAACTGGGAAGAGATGCCTACACCTCGAATGGAACATGCATTCAAACAAGTTTCGCTTCTACGCATAATAACACGGGAAGCAGCAGATACCGTTTACAAGCTATGACTCGACTGGCGTAGAGCTCAACGCCTGGGGCTGTTTCTGACTGTGGGAGAGAACAGAAGGCATTTACCTACGCACGCGAAGCGATGACAAGCTTTTCAATCTGAACCGGTTGAGAGCACAGTCCAAGGCACGGAATGTGCTAATCCGTGACCCGTTGTTTGCCGGTGATGCAGCCTTTAATGCTCACTACCAAAAGAACCTCCAGTCGCTAATGGACTGTTTTTCGTCGGCACGCAAAGACTTTGGGCTAACAATCAGCATGAGCAAGATCAAAGTCCTTGGTCCAGTGATTGTATCGCCTCCAATCATCACTGTCGGAAACTGTCAGCTTGAACCAGTACATCATTACAACCATTACGGATAACCTCTCGCTAGACACGGAGATTGATAATCGGATTGACAGAGCAGCTGTCATTTTGTCCCGATTGAACTCTCGTGTTTGGGGTAACCGCAAGCTGACTGTAAAGACAAAGATGATGGTACACAACACGTGCGTACTAAATGCTTTGCTATACGGCAGCGAAACTTGGAACACCCACGCAAGACACGAACGAAAGCTGAATGCTTTCCATCTACGAAGCATCCGTCGTATCTTGAACATATCGTGGATGAACAAAGTGACGAATACTGAAGTGCTTTCAAAAGCTGGTCTACATAACATGTTCCCCGTACTACGACAACGCCGCCTGCGGTGGCTTGGCCACGTCTACAGAATGGAAAATGGTCGTATTCCGAAAGATCAACTTTATGGTGAGTTGCAATCAGGAAGTCGACCGTTTCTATTTCTATTTTCTTTCTCATATCTGTCTAGGCTTGGACAACCTGACAGTATCTTAGCCCACGTGCAGTCTCTGACTGTACGGCACTTTGCCTGGATCAGGCTTGTGCTTTCATACATATTGGGCAGACCGTACTTACGGTACAAAAACGTTTGCAAAAGAGATATGAAAGCTCTTGGCATTGACCCTGCGAGTTGGGAAGAACTTGCTCTTCACCGCTCACATTGGAAGCATTGCATAAAGCGTCGTCTGCCAGCTTGGGAGGAGCAGATAGCGCTCTTGGCTGCCTGACAACCGAGTTCCGCCTATCGTTGCGACGCCACATCCCGATTGGCGTAAATTTCGTGATAGCCAAACCATCACATGTTATAGGTAGCTAAAAACCTTACTAGTAACCCTTACGAAATCGGTGCAGCACTTCCGGACTAGGGTCCCGTGATGAGATATCGCAATGGTCAGTTAAGTTTCAGGATATGTTCCGAAACCATATTCAGCGGCGGTCTTGCACTAAGCCTCTTCTTGGAGTGTTTGCTTAACCTTATTTGTTTTCAAGTGGAGTGACGAGGAAAGCTTGTTATGGTGCATGGTAGTGAATGCATGTATCGTATAAAATCACAAGCCAGATCTGCACAGTCACAAAATGTGTGTGGGCTAAGATGACGTCAAATTGCCCAGGCTTAGACACATATCGGAAAGAAAATAGAAATGGCAGTAAAAATCCAGCGTGTTCCTACATGCAGCTGAATAACGGTGACAAATCAAGGGGAAGGAAAACCCTGATTTTAAACCTCCGATGCCTTGTGGGATACCGAGTCGCGGGAAAGGTTTCGGGAGTAAACCCTGAGGAAAAATCTGGAGCAGAGTCCCGTAGACGGTTAGTTGGTGCACACCACCTCTTTCTGTCAACTCCCTGCTGCCTTGCAGGTCGCACTTGGTTGTGTAAAGGCTAGAGAAGCTGACTCGAACAAATGCCGAGTGGTGCTGGGGACGCTGCTTTGTACCCAAATTACCAAGACACCTCACGACTCACGAATTATTACAAAATATCGCTAATGCTACGGCTTTCCCGGTACGCGACGCGCCTCATGCTCTCCCAGCGGCTGGGGTGAAAAGTGAGCAAGCTGGGTCCCTTAATACCCACTCCCCGCTGTTTATCTCATGTTGTAATGTCAGAACGCTCCTCGGTCCCGGTAGCCAGTGCATCACGATGCGCAGTCTCTGCGACTATGGCGTGAGTATAGGTTGCTTGCCGAAGGTAAGAATCCCGGGCACTGGCTGCATTCGTATCAAGATTCCAGGAAGGGACATCTCCTACTGGTTGTACCACAGTGGACCCACTGACAACTCCGGGCTACATGGCGTTGCGATTACGCTTGATGCGATGGCCCAAAATGCACTAACGTTATGGGAAGCCACGAATTTTGGTTATGCGTTTCCGTGGAAAACCGGTCAACCTGAGTGTTTTGTCTGTTTACGCGCCAAACATGCCCACTGACGATGCATCCAAGGACGCATTTTATGAAGAATTACAAAAGGCCGTAGATAAAATCCCTAGGCGCGACATGCTGATCATTGCTGGTGACTGGAAAGCCCGTACAGGCTCACCGGACGCTACTACTCAGCGGATTATTGGCAAGTTCAGTCTTGGCACACGTTGCGAAAATGGTGAGCGCATGCTTAATTTCGCCAGCTTTAACCGATTTACAGTGACGAACACGCGATTTCAGGATCCTAGGAGGAACTTATTAACATGGTATTCTAACGACAGACGCACTGCACACCAGCTGGATCATATTTTGGTCCGATTGCGCTCGAACTCATCTGTTGATGACTGTAGGGCTTATCGTGGTGCGGAGACTGGCAACGCCAGCGGTACAGATCACGTCTTGCTGCGCGCGAGAATCAAAATTCACCTCAGCTCTCGTCCGAGGCCCCGTCCCAATAAACGAATTAATACAGCGTCTTTGAATGACAGTGAAAAGCGCCTCGCTCTACCCAATTATCTCGCCTCCGAGCTAACTAAATTTGAGGTTTCGGATGAATCCAATGCTTCAGTCGATTCTCAATGGAATCATCTGAAATCAGCGTTACAACAAGCTTCAATAGCGGAGCTCGGGATGACTTCCCGAAAACGGAAAGACTGGCTATCCGAGGAAACCCTGAAGTTATCGCGATTGTCGGGATCGTCAGTGCACCGCAGCCTCAGAAGACAAGCCACACGTTCTGCCATGCACGATCGCAACACGTAGTGGGAATGTTTATCTAAAGAAATGGAGAATGCTTCGAGTAGCGGCCAACTTGGCTCACTCTTCCGGTTGATACGTATTTCTTCGGGCCGACGAAATTCTACCGAACACCCACTTTGCGATTTGAGAGGCTCACCGCTTTGCGAACCGGACAAGAAAGTGGAACGCTGGGCTGAGCATTTCAGCATGTTGCTAAATCGGACGGCGCCACTGACTGCACTACCAACGGCTGTAGTAAGCCAGACATATAATGTTTCCTGGGATCACCCAACGCACGAAGAAATCATCGGAGCCATCGGCTGACTGAGAAAAAAAAACAAGTCCCCTAGCGAAGACGGCGTCCCCCTTCAGGTGTACAAGGCCTGTTCTTCCGTTCTGATTGAATCACTGCATGATTTGTATCGTAAGATATGGGAACTAGAGGAGCTTCCACGCGACTGGGGCACTTCACTCTTGATCCCTATCTTGAAGAAAGGTAATGCCCCATTGTGTGACAACTACCGTGGCATCAGTCTTATCGACATCGCCGAGAAGGGTTTTGCAGTGATTCTCTTATGCCGCTTTAAGGAGGAGAGGGGTATTATTATTATTATTACACAAGTCTTTACAGACGATGTGCCAACAAGTATGCCATGAAGAGGGTACATGATGAAAGAAAAATGTACTTTCCATGGTTCTTGTTGAAGGCGACATACTACCCGGTTGCCAAGGCCGAAGTAGGGGGTTAGCTTAGGGGACCCCACCCGGAGCCTTTGACTCAAAATTCTACCCGCAAGGCAGCGGTTTTTTCCTTCGCGAGAGCCGGTGACCATTTTGAGGGTTCTTGCGCCTCTCTTGAAGTGCCTCGGCGATTGTTCGAGTACGCCCCTCTAGCCTTTGCACGACCAGGTGCAACCTGCAAGGCAGCAAGGATTTTTCCTCAGGGTTCACTCCCGAAGCCTTTCCTGCAATCGGGTATGCCAGAAGGCAGCGGAGGTTTGAAATAAGGGTTTTCCTTCCCTTAGATGGACTGCCCTCCCAGGCTGACGAGCTCCATCTACCCGGAGCAAACTGGTTTTGAGGCGCCAGTCATCCGCCTTCGCCCCTTCTTCTGTCAGTAGAAGCAGTTCCGCCACGTGCAGGCCAGGAGCTGGGCTTTGGTTGTCAGAGGCTGTTTGAGACGCACGCCATATGGGAGCATTTTATAGACAGTGGGAGCTCATCCCCACTGCCGCCCCCGGCCTTGGAACCCGACAACCTTGGAACCGAGGAGGAGGAGGGGAGGGGTATACGTAAATGAGTCAACCAAGGCGGTTTTCGTCGAGGTCGGGGCTGCGTCGACCAGCTGTTCACATTGCGTCGGATTCTGGAACATCGTTACCGTTATCAGCAGGCAACAACAGCTTGTTTCATCGACTTCGAAGCCGCCTTCGACTCCGTCGACCGAGATTCGCTGTGGAGTGTGATGCTGGTGGATGGTAAACCGGACAAACTTGTGCGCAATTCATTAGCAGCATTTCATTTTGACATAGAAGATTTCAATGTGCCACATGGCGCTCGCCGGATGGAAGACAACCTTCGGCCCAAATCGACCATATCGCCATAAGTGCTCGCTAGAAAGGTTGTAATGAGGACTGCCGCTCCTTTTGGAATACCTGCATAGATTCAGATCATGCTCTTGTACGATGTCTCTTTCCAGTTTGTTTGTGCTTACTGTTCTATAGAAGCCGTAGCAATTTAAGTCCCACCCTTCCCCATCTTTTAGGATTTTACTTTTTCATGGTTGTATGGCAGTTAAGCATTCGGTACGTGCTACCGGTGTATTGCTGTCCTTGATGATGATGATGTACGATGTAGGTTCTCGTTAAAGTTCTCCGGTACGAAGCCTTCAAATGGGAAACGCATTACAGTCGAAAAAATTTTTCAGCCTGCAGTTCAAGACATTTGTCGGACTACCTTGAGTAACTCACTCCCAGTTGCTCATTGTGCAACTGCCAACGAAAGGTGGAACAAAATAGCAGAGATTGAGCGAGCCCCCGCAATAACAGCCTGTGAGACTACACAAGCAACCCAAAAGTCGCATTGGATTTCACAGGGCTCTATAGAAATTCTTCACCAGCGACGCCAAATACTTCATGGTCCAGGACACAATACAGAGCGTAGACGCGTGAGGAATGAACTTAAACGGAGCTTAAGACTAGGCAGAGAAAAGTGGTGGCTAAATAAGGTCGAGCAAATGGAAATAGCAAACTCTTCCAACTTATTCGGTCGACGGGGCCTACGAAAAAAGGAGTGAGTGAGACTATCGCTGAAATAGACGGTACTCTTATCACTGATAAGAATCGCCGCCTTTCACGCTGGGCCGAACATTTCGAAGAACAATTCAGCTGCTCGCCTGCAACAGAATCATTCCCTCATTTGCAGCAGTGTGACCCTTGGTCTGTTAGCTTAGATCCCCTTAATGATTTAGAAATTAACGCATGTATCGAATCCATGAAACGATGCAAAGCTGCTGGCCCCGATGACATAACGCCTGTTTTGTTCAAAAGTTGGCCAAGTCCTAATCAGCACATTAGGCGATCTCTTCCGTGAAGTGTGTTTGTCAGAATCTGTTGGGGCGAATTGGTTATCATACCTATATTTAAAAAAAGGTATGTGAAGCTCATGCTCTAACCACCGTGGGATAAGTCTCACTCCCATCATTACGAGATTATTAGCGTCCACATATCTTCGAAGATCAACATCGCATAGGGAATCACAGATCCGAGAGCAGCAAGCTAGCTTCCGGCCTGGCAGAGGCTGTGTCGGCGGTGTAGGCAACCGGGTAGTATCATGCCTACGTTCAACGATGCCGATGACAACGCTTCGTCCCCCCTTCTTGCTTTGTACATCTCATTGTTTATGTTGAACGGCACTATATCTGTATCAGATTGTGCAAATATAATAAATATATAATAATAAGAGGCTGTGTCGACCACATTTTTACTCTTCGACGGATCTTAGAACTGCGGTACACTTATCGACACCCGACAATAGCCATCTTTTTAGACTTCAAAAGAGCATTCAATTCAGTCGATGGAAATGTCCTGTTTAAAACTTTGCTGTGCAAAGGCGTTCCGGAAAAGCATGTCAACATACTACGTTCACTTTATGCTCATGCATCTGGATGTGTTAAGGTTTACAACGAACTCTCACCCAAATTCCACACCACAAGTGGCGTCCGACAAGGATGTCCGATTTATCCGTTTTTGTTCAATTTTGCAATTGATGCCATCATGGAATTATGCAACGAAGGAGGACCAGCCTTCGGAGTTCACATAATGCCAGGCGGCAAGCTTCTTGACTTGGACTATGCTGATGATATAGTTCTGCTCTTCGACTAGTACACAGATGCACAGGCGATACTGAACAAGGTAGCTAGTATTGTGCCCCTATTTGGAATTCGTTTTCCACCCTCTAAGTGCAGTGTTCTGCTGCAGGACATCGACTTATCAAACAGCACTTTATTACTTGACAATAAGGCGCTTGAAATTGTAGATCGTTTTACGTATTCCGGTAGCTGTATCAATAATTCTGCATCGTTTGACGGAGAGGTCTCGGCACGCATTTCTAAAGCTACCATAACATTCCGCAACCCAGGTCACCTCTGGCGCCAGAAAGGACTGTCTCTGTTACTCAAGGGTAGAGTCTATAAAGCGACAGTTCGGGCTGTGTTACTGTATGGGTGCGAAACCTGGACCGTACGTAAAGAACACATCCAGCGTCACCAAGTATTTGACAACCGATGTCTCCGCAACATTTTAGGAGTTAGCTGTTATAATCGCAAACGTACCGATGCTCTCAGAAATAAGTTGTTCGGTAGTAATATTGATATAGAGAAGCAGATCAACCTGCATAGGTTAAGCTGGTTGGATGACGTTTTACGGATGCCGGACCACCGACTTCCGAAATGGATTCTTTTTGCAATGCCACATTCTGATTGGCGTAAATCTCGGGGCGGCCAAACCGTCACATGGCATAGGCAGTTAAAAACCCTTACTATTAACCTTTCCAGAGTTAGCGCAGCGCGTCTTTCTGACTGGTGTCACCGCGATCAGATATCGCAATGGCTAGTTACGCTTCAGGATATGTCCCGAAACAGTTTTCAATGGCGGTCTTGTACTAAGCATCTTCTTGGTGTTTGCTTAACCTTGCATGCGTCAAGCGCAGTGGCGAGAAAAGCTTGTTGTGATGCATGACAGTGAAAGCCGCAAGGAAGGTGCCATACTGATGTCGCTCTACTCGTTCACGCAACTTGTTTGAATGCATGTTCCATTCGAGATGTAGGCACCCCTTCCCAGTTTGTTTGTGTTTACTCTTCTATCAAATCCGTAGCTATTTAAGTCCCACTATTCCCCATCTTTTAGGATTTTACTTTTTCATGGTAGTATGGCAGTTAAGCATTCGGTTCGTGCTACCGGTTTAGTGGTGTCTGTGATGATGATGATGATGCCTTGATCTCCACTTTTTCGATACACTGCGCAATTTTCAACTTCATTCATATTTGTACTCATTGATACTGCACCCTTCTTTTCTTTCCAACGTATATTCGCGTTCACATTCCTTCGAAACTGCCCAAACTTCCACGGACCCATATTTTGAACATTGTCGTGTGGTTACCCTACAAGCTTTCGGCTTGAACCCCAACCTTTTAACTGTCCAAGAACGAACCCGTTATCCCAGTCCATAACAATCACTTTTAATTTCGACTCTTTATGTATAAGATCCTGTGGTTATTTTTGAGCTTGAAGCTATTTTTACCACAATAAACTATTGACTATTGACATACTTCCCGTTGATTCATGTTACGTGATTGCTTCCGCTTTACCTTTGTGCACCTCTTGGCTACCGCGATAAATCTTTCATCTCCTGTGCCTTTTCTCCAACATTCTTGGGGACATTATTGTAGTGGTCAGTCTACTACGGTAAACGTTATCTCCACTACCAATTGACATACTACCCGTTGATTCGTGTTACGTGATTGCTTCCGCTGTACTTTTGTGCACCTCTTGGCTACCGCGATAAATCTTCCATCTCCTGTGCCTTTTCTCCAACATTGTTGGGGACATTATTGTCGTGGTCAGTCTACTGCGGTAAACGTTATCTCCACTACCAATTTTGGCTAGGCTGAAAAGGGGCTAGAGAAAATCTTCCTGAAATCCATCCTGCATTGATGCATATCTAGATTGAGTAAATGACCACAAGTTCACTGCTCAGTGTTTAGATGAGAAAAGGACCAGTTAAATTTAATTAATTCTATATCGATATTACTAAAATTGGTTGTTTGAGAATATTAACAAAAATAAAATAGGGTTTGACAGGAAAGATAGGAATTAAATGGACTATGTCGCTGATAGAAAGAGATGCGTCTTACAAGGCTTAACCCTCTGTAGTCTATGAAGAAGAAGAACAAGAAGAAGAATGAATGAATGAATGAATATTATATCCTCCAGCATAAAATCAACAACCTTGAAAAATCATATTTGCTGCTGCTGCACATAATGATGAAATATCGCATTTCTGGGGTACGAAAGACACTTATTCATTTTTTGTATATAAGCTATTTTGAAAATTTTAATGTTTGTACTTCATATCTAGAATAAAATTCTTTCGATTTTTTCGACATTTCGATTCTACAAAAATCCGAGTTGTTTATATTGCACCAACTTGTATTTTCACTCTCGTTTCAAATGTATTTCCATTTCCATCGATGCTTGCTTTAATCAACGATTTTTACATACTTATCTTTGTACCATTTTCATTCATTGACTTGGAAATTATCGTTTTGTTCCGATGATCGATATTGCCATATCGATCTATCGATTTCTTCTTGTCCTCATCACTCATAGACCATTGATCTTGGGTTCGTTAAATCACTTGTTGTTACTCATTCTTTGTATCGCATTCTGTGAATAATCCTAAATAATAATATACTTTCTCCGCGCACGTTCGTCTTCTGCTTGGTTCGCTGGTGCTGTATTGCTGCGTGTTTGTGAATCACGACGATTAACGGTAAGGTTGTCGTGTCGCCACATTTTTCAGCTTCGCTAATAACCATTGCCGATCAACGCGACGCACCGGAGTTTGGAGCTGGAATATTTGTGTGTGTATATTTGCATTAGACATTGAATTTTCACTCTCCGTGAGTTCGTTCTTTTGTCCATTTTTACTATAACAATTTCCTGTTATTTTTTGCACTATCCACTACATAATTGGTGGATACTTCATGGATAACTAACGCTCTGGTGGAGGAGTATGTAGCGAACTGCATTCACTTTGTATCTTCATTTTTGTGCATACAATTTTTCCCTTGTATGATTATTCCTTTTTCGGCCATGTACATTTCATTTGTATCAACGCTTGCACAATACACTTTTTGGCGGTTAATACAATTTGGAACTCTGACTTTGTCTTCTTCAGTGGTTGTGGAGTTTGCGTGGGTCGCCGCAGGCCGGAATTGTGATTAACGTATCCTCCAACATTATTGCGCTTTCTGCACCTTGGATTCCATCATCTCTTGAGCTTTTCCTGTGTAGATTATCTCGCTATCGTTGGACTTCCGGGATCTTTCTTTTGACATTTGCTCCTTTGGTCTCTAAGTGAGTTCTTTCCATTTCTGCCTTATTGTGTGTAGGGCTAGACTTATATTTTTGGTCCACTACAATGAAAACTATCAAAATCTATCAAGAAATGATTTTGTAAACCCTGGCACATGTTGATAATGATACGCACCGAATTCTTTTGTCATCCTATTTGCTCAATAAAATCTCTGATGTACTGATTGGGATAGATGCCATGTTATTCGAATAAACGTTTGAGCATTTTTTGAATCGGTTCAGAATTTGGCAAGACGATTTGTTCGTCCTCAGTTGGGCCGCTTATACTGTCAGTTCAGTTCAGTTCAGTTCGCACATGATATGATTATTCAAATCACGATTAATAAACTTAACCAGCAACGTTGATCTCATTATTAACAATCAAATTTTCAATTCCGCGGAAACAGAAATACTATTTGCGAAGAATTTCTTTCATATTGTAATATTATATACAATAATCCCATCTATAAAGGTATCACTCGAATATGGCTCACACCCAGTGAATTGCAAATTTTATGCATAAATCTGAGTGACATTAATGAAGTCTGTAAGCAAACTAAGTAAGGGCCCTTACTGTTTATTTTATATATCAATCTTATATACGATGTCATTTCTCATATTAATCTTTTCTTCTTCTTCTTTTTACCAAAGAACAATGAACCAACTTTGGCAGTGGTGGGAGCTCCATTGAAAGTTTTCACCGAGGCTCGATTGGATTATTAGCCATTTGCAGTCCTGTGCTCTGGTAGTGGTGGTTGCTTCTCTGCAGCTTTCCACCCAAAGAAATTCTGGACGCTAGATTGACTCGTTAGCCACTTACGGTCTTGTGCAACTGAATTGAACTGAAAATGAACTGAAGGGAAATATTATTTTCAGTGAACGTTAAATTCCATTGCAGAAGTGATCATAAAAATGTATTCGCGATTGTACATGCCACAATTTGAGTGCACAAACATTTTTGCAAATATTGATCATGATAAGCATGCCTTGGATATCCAAGAATAAAACTATTTATTTATTCATTTAAATTGAACTATCTGAGACTGAATTGGGTTTACTGCAGTCTAGTTGACATCGCTTTTTATTAATTTTAGGTTAATAACACACGGTTTCAAGCTAAGACGTAAGGTGAAGCAATCTTTCATTAGAACACCACTTAACCCCATCAATATCTTAAAGGTTTCAACTAAGTCACATTTTAAACGATGGCACATAAGGAAGAAAACATCTTCAGGCTTTAGGCTTGTAGCGTAGGGTTTCCATCGCTGACCTAAAATCATACGATCTGCAAGCCGCTGTTCGCATACCAGTCGAGCGATCTCTTTATTGTAGTGAGGGCACCACGCCTGAACACAATATTTTAGATGCGGCCGAACTTTTGCCATATAATTGGCAGGAATACATGAGGTTTTCGCAAGATAACACTGATTGTAGCAGAAAAAGTACCTTGATTTCTTGTTGAGCTGCAGCGGCATATTGATCCTCCCATTTGAAGTCATCCATAACCAGTACTTACAAACCCTGTACACATTGTGCGACATTAACAATTAGAGAATTTTTGGTAAGCACATGGGTATGATTCCTTAGCATAATTGAGTTGGTACCATCCGGTTTCTCAGCTGTGTTGGTGTGAACATGGTTAAGTGAGTCATGTACCTGAGACTCATTGGATGCTATCACATCTAGTGCATAAGCATCAGGTTGCAGTCTTTGCAGACCAGAGGGTACATTTAAAGATTTTTTTCAGCGTCGAAAGCTACTGACAGCTCCTCAGAAGGCAATCGCCTTAAACAGATCGTTATCAGCAACATTTCCGTTCTATAGTATCAAATCTCCAAGCTTTCCCTCGTTTTCCCCTTGATTGTGCTCAGCTGTAAAACCTTTCGAATTAAATTTAGCATCCCTAGCTGAAGATATATCAAATCGTATTTGAGCAAACGCTGTAATTTAACACGGGCTTCCGAGCGGCTTTAACGGCCACAAGAACCAGAAGTTAGGTATATCTTATTTTACCGTCATTGGCTATACCATTTACGGATAGACCTACGGACTTCAGGAGCCCAACACTGCTGCCTTTGATTCTTTCTCATGCACTGAAGCAGAGCGTTATTGTCTTGTAACTTTTTTACATACTTGAAAATTCTATCCAAGTTTTTACTAACATTGTAATCGCTAGATAACTAACGGGAAGATTTTCAGGTCTTCAGGTCCATCTGACAGTCTACATGACCTTAATTGTGACTAGGACGAGCCAGAGGTTTGTGAAAAAACGCAGTACCGCTTTGAAGCTTTTCATTACGTTATCTATTTTGCCGAGCGGTAATAGGTATTTTAAATACCTAACGGCTTCTAGCTAAGTGGACAATACCAAGTCAATAGCAGTGACGAAGAGAGTACACAGCAATTCCTCAATCTGGTTCTTACTTCGAATGTGTCAATGAGTTGTCAGTCATGTACTATTCCGCATGTTATCCACTTATATGACTTTCTGATAATGTTGGCGATCTTTTCTGCTACTCCTAATGTCTCAGTAGTCCCAGGGGGTCAGTTTGTCGACGCTGTCAAATGCCATCTCATAGTTGATGAAGTTGACGTAG
The DNA here is from genome assembly GCA_013407085.1 of Atriophallophorus winterbourni. Lineage (NCBI taxonomy): Eukaryota > Metazoa > Platyhelminthes > Trematoda > Plagiorchiida > Microphallidae > Atriophallophorus > Atriophallophorus winterbourni. The sequence continues at coordinate 55,739 of JACCGJ010002734.1, read as the reverse complement.
AGAAACGAGTTTCATACCAGAGACTCCTTTAAAATGACGCGCAAGGTTGCGACATGGTCAGTGTATGATCTCTTATTTCGGAATCCGGTTTGTTGGTCACAAACATGGGGTCGAAAGCCTCTTTGTGTTCAGAATAATGCGATGAATCACCTTCCGTGGGACGGACATCTGCGTTATCAATCGGTAGTTGGAACAGAATCTGAGATATTCTTTCTCGAAGAGTTTGATGAGGTTGCCTTTTTCCCACTCAACTGGTACATCTTCTTGCCTGATCTTACAGTCAAGTGGGTGGAGTAGCTCCACACTAATCTTGACGTCTGCTTTCAGCGCTTCTACCGGGATGCTGTCACGTCCTGTAGCGTTGCCGCTCTCTAATTGCCTAATGGTGGTGCGGACCTCTTCCTTTGTGGCTGCAAAGTTCCTGATAGGCAAATCGCATCCAGCTGGCAGTATCTCCGGCGTGTTTGAATGAGCTTGTCTGTTGAGTAACTCCTGAAAGTGCTCGATCCACAATTCCCTGTCCTTTTTAACATGCTATCGCCTCTCCATCTCTGTTTATAACTGGCCTTTCTGGTTTGGCTAACGATCGGGATAATTTCTTAATGGTGAAACATATGGCATTGGTGTCGTTCTGATGCGTTTTTATTCTGCTTTTATGACCAGTGTCTCTATTTAGTTTCGCTTGTCTGCTCTGACGTTCCGCTTGGAAATTCTATTTGCTTCTGTATATCCATTCGTGCTTTGACTTTGATACTTTCGTTCAGTTGTTGTTCACCATTGCTTTATTTTCTCTTCATTCATTCCATGTGCATGTATGTTTTGTTTACATATTTAGATCACGGCTTGTTTCTCGTTTCTGCTACTATTGGTCTACCCTCTCCTCTTAAACTCTTTTTCATTCCTACTGTGTTTTATTATAGTGGTTTTGTAGCACTATCGTTGGCTAAACGCCTCTATCCAGTTTTTCTCCAACTTCCGCATCTACTTAGCGACAAGCAGATGATTGTCGGAAGAAAAGTCAGTTATTCGGTGAACGCACACTTTTCGAAAGGTCGTCGAGACCTTTTCCCGATACACACCTTGTCGATCTGGTTTTCAGTCGACAGATCTGTTGACACCAAACACGTCTGGTGTATCATTCTGCAATGGAAAACATTTCCTTTTTTGACGAGATTGTTTGCGGTGCATAGGTCGGCGAATCTCTCCACGTTGTCATTCATCACGCTCAGCACTTGCTGCCCCACGAACATTTCGTGAACTTGGCTGTCACTGTCAATCTTGGCTTTGGATTCACACATTACAATGAAAATGTCCCTCTTTGGTATGTCATTTATTATAGTTGACAGACTGTTGTACGAACCTCCTACTCCTTTTCATCACTCTCATTCATGCCGTTCACTTGTTTTGTTTTGGGACAAATCTATTATGTGTAACCACGTTTAATTAGTATATCCTGTTGAGTTGAGAAATGTGTGCCGATTTATTGGGTGCAATGATCAGAATGCTTTCGTTTTTAGCGCTGATAGCTCACTAAGATCAAACGGTTCAAATGGGAAAGGTTTGGAAACTTTTTGAAGTTTTCGTTCATACCATATACTCATTATCTATTTTGATTTTCTGTCCCATATTTTTTCATTTACTAAATAGATATTCTATCAGCATTTTCTAAATCACCCTCTGAAAATATTTCTACGTGAATTATTACACATTTTTAGCCTGTTATCATTCGGTACAAACTTCCCTCTCCTCTTGTTCCTCCAAATACAATGATTTTTTTGAGTCTAAACGTGATCTAAATTAACGTTCACAATATAATAATTTTGTTGCCATGTTTCCGCCGTGGGTCGCCGAAGATGGTGCTACATACGCCTGCTGTTAATCTCTAAAATGCTCTTAAAGATGACATGATGTCACGTACTTCGTTTGCTGATTAGAAAATCCTGTGTAAGCAATTGTCCGGTGTGATATAAGTTGAACATATACCATCGCTGCACCTATGACACATGCTGCAGTTGCAATGAAACAAACAAACACATGATAAATCATTAAAGGGTTATGGCAGTATAATATAAAAGCAGACACTCGCAAAATTGTAGCCTTCGGTCAATGTCAACCATGAATGTCCATTGCAATTGCATGAATTTTTTCATGTTCCCCAGCTTTCCGAAAGATTAAACAGTCCGATTCGGGAGGAGCAATCTCTCCCGCAGCGCTTGCAACGATAGTCAGAAGTCGTTCGTAAAGCGTCAGTTGTACACCGGCGGCGTGATCTTTATTCAGCAGTCAAGAGCTGTATCTGCTCCTCCTCAGATTGCAGACGACAATTCACACAATGCCTCCAATGTGATAGGTCAAGAGCAAGTTTATTCCAACTCGCGGGGTCAATGCCAAGAGCTTTTATCTCTTTTGCAAACGTCTTTGTACCACAAGTGCGGTCTGCCTAACGGTCGACTTCCTGATTGCAACTCACCATAGAGTAGATCTTTCGGAATAAAACCATTTTACATTCGGTAGACGTGGCCAATCCACAGTAGGCGGCGCAGTCCTAACCAAATTAGGCAATAAAATCAGTTCCCATAAGAAATGACGAATCACATGATATCTCTGAATGCAACATGATTTCACGTAAAAAAACGCGATTCTCAATTGTTTTATTATGCTTATGCTAAGAGATTTCAAGAAGTTGACTTCGATATTCCAGAACTTATCCCCGCAATTATAGAAAATAGCATGATCTTGTATTAATTCTCGTAAATATGGACCACACACACGATCCACAATTTGTGCAATAAAGCCATGATAATCGCTAATCCAGGCAGAAATCGCGGTAACTCTGTCTGATAGCTTTCATAGTTGTTTTGTATACGTTAACAATATGTCCATAAAAATGTGTTTCCTCATCTGAAGAAGAATAAAGATGACGCATGGCGTCCGTGTGGAGAATATTGTGTTTTTAACAGATTTACTATACGAGATCAGTACCCCATTCTCCGTATGCACGAATTCGCACTTTCACAGAAAGACAGTGTTATTTATACTGAATCTGGTTCACGCTTATCACTAGATACCTGTTGCCGAGGAAGATATCTCGGAAACTCTTATCACTGCACCATTTGGTCTATACAAATGTCTCAAAATGCCTTTTGCCAATTACAATGCCTCGTGAAAGGGTTTTCTAATAATTAGCTTTCGTTCATGTATACATTACCGATTCACTCATATCAAGTTCTTCTGATGTGTAAAATGCAGAATATCTGCACCGAGTCCATCAGTGAACTCCAAAATATGGTGTTGTGGTTAACAGTGATAAATGCCACTTTGATGTCCGTTCCCTCGAAATTTTAAAACATCTTGTCAATCGAGACAAAATTCGCCCCTTACCCGATAAAACATCATTTATTAGAAAAAAAATTTAGATTTCTATGTTCAGTAAATAATAATTGAATATTTATTCCGAATTGCGCTAACGTCTCTCAACCGTTGAATGATTTGTCACGCGGAACTAAGTGTCAACTTAAAATGAATGCTGATCAGGTTATATCTTTTGAACTATTAAAGACTGCATTAAATGAAGCATCTCTCACCACCCTCATGTCCAATAATCCCCATGTTTCGTCCTCACTTACAACAGATGCGGCAAATTATTGATGGTGTAGTCAAAGGTCTTGCAAGGTATTGACTGTTGGAAGACATTTTGAGTTCTCTTACACCCTTGGTTCCCATATTCTTGAAAGCACTGACAAGGAGAAGGACTTGGGTGTGTGGGTAAGCAGCACGTTGAAACCGTCGCATAACGCCACAGCTGTCTATGAAAAGACGTCGCGAGTACTGCTTCTTCTTAAACGCGTGTTCGGGAGTTTCACGAAGCAAACTGTTCATCGAATAATTAATACGTACTTGAGGCCAACCATGGAGTATGCGGTTCAGGCTTGGTCACCCTGGCTACAGAAGGACATCAGCCTCTTGCAGAGAATATATCATCGGACCACCAAGCTCGTACGTGGTTTAAAACATAAACAATACGAAGATCGGATTACAAGCCTCAATCTCTTCGACTCTCGCTACCGCCGTCTTAGAGGCGACTTGATTCTTATGTTCAATATACTGCATACCCACAACCATCCCCTGAATCAACTATTCACACGACTACCACCACGAACAAGCCGGAGTCATAACTATACAGTACTTATTCCCGACTCGAGGCTGAACTGTCGAAGGTATTTTATTCTGTACGTGTATGTTTTACTTGGAACTCCCTACCCCGTAACGTTGCACATTCACCCAACTTGGATATATTCAAATCGAACTTGGACAACTTCATGTCGACCAATCCAAACATTGAAACAATATATTCTGCATCATAAAGCTTTGAACCAATGCATCCAAGTAAACTATACATATTTACCCTATCAAACCGGTTGAAAACAATTTCTGCTCTATGTATTTTTACGTGATTCCTGAACTAATCAGTAGGCAAACAAACCCCGTTTTACTACCTATGTTATTTGTAATTCGCATATTATTCTGTGGTTTTTATAAAGCTATGTGCTTTTTAGACCATTAAATTGAATTAAATTGAATTGAATCATTTCCAGTCGTGTTTAGCATGCCCAAACAATTACAGTACATGTGACCGTGTATTTCATATATAAAGTTGATTGCCATTTTTGACGTGAATTAAAAGGCATCGTATTATAAATCATTTGATTGTGTTCATGATGCACGGGTAGCTGTACGGAAAGTATTCAAATGATCTGCTACCTTGTTATTTTTGAAGACAGAATTTTGGTGATTTTTGTGTAACAGGATGAACCAGCTTGTTTTAGATCGATAATTCATATATGATTGGAGAACACGAATGTTGAACAGATTGATTTTTGGGTGTTGATTTTGTACGCTAAAATTTTCATCACCAGGTTTTCATAAAATAAATCTTAAGTAGCATGTTATAATTTCCAGTATAAATTTGGTTTTGATATCATTCCCTGTCTGATGCAAAATACGGAAGAACAATAAACTACATTAAAACTCTCTTTGACAAAACGATGTTACAATCTCAAGACATTGTTGTATGATTTTGACACGATCACACTTGTAATTCACATGGTCTCACAAATACATGAATGGGTCTGACTCCATTGGATGTTCTTGATATAAATACAGGTAACTAAAGATTTTATGTTTCCAGCTCATGGATACAACCAATCCACATGTACGGGTACACATTTGATTGAACAGGTTGGTCGTGCCATGCAATCAGACAGTGGTATACAATGGTAAAGAGTGTTTACCATGCTTATCCTGTTGAAAGTTATGCGTATCCTGGTCGTACTGACCTTACCTGTAAACCGCGCAGACTCATTCGTGGTGTGTGCAATGGAAACGCATGCAAATACGGATTCTAGTTTCTTTTTACAAAAGTTATTCAATAAAGTACTTTTCGTAAAATGGCCATGCATCTGCTTTTCAATAGAATTCTTGATAGATTTTCAAATATATATGGCTCTAACGAGATACTATCGAGATACTATTTTATCAAACAAACTCATACAATCGTCTAACTGAAAAGAATTACCATCAATACGGTGATACCAAATTTTTTATATCAATCACTTGTAATCTTTTATCCTGGTTTAAAGATGAAATTAAGCTGGCACATGCATTCGGCTTTCGACATTCAAATTGATATATCGATATCTAATGTGCAAGAAAATTGAACAAAAACATTTTAATACCGTCCACCTTTCGCAGAGATCGCGGTGAATGACTTCAAAACCATCAACATTTAAACACGATCCAATTATGCTAGTCAGTGTGGCTATTATTGTAAACGAACAATCAATTTAATTCGGTGTAACTTGACAATAAATACATAATAGCGACGGTTATTTTATAAGACTGATGTTTAATTTCTTTCGTGTTCAAGTATCATAGAGCAAGGTAAATTTTAACAAGCTAATCGCAAATAATATGTGCGGTGAATAAGAACAATTTACATGGTTTTCTATAGACAGATCAATTTCCGTTGCTATTTCGACGCAAAGATGATAGCCATTTCATAAAAATGAGCAAATAAGAAAGAAATTGCTAGATCGAAGACATAATCTACGTCGTCGTACATTAGTTCAATCTATGCAAACTTTTTCTAAGCAAAACCCTACATATGACGAATAATTTTGAAACCATCTTTTTCGGTAACAAAAATGTTTGATTGTTTTCTATGAAATACCCACAACACATTTTATTTCGTATATGAATAAATGTCCTATCGATAGGTTAAATTATATTGCGCTTCTTCATTTAACGAATTCATTCCAAAATTTTTGTAACACATTGATAATATCGCTGACCAATCGAAACTACATCGTGCCCGGCTGTACATCTAAATTTGTCTCATTTTGACCGGCAATTGAAACTTCTAAAATCCATCGTCCTATAATTATGCATCTGAAGCGAACAAATGTCAAACTTCGAGAGATCTGTGTAAGAACCTAATGCAAAAGACGCCAGATTCTGTCGACTCTTCGCCATGACAGTGAGTGGAGAATCTACGAACAGCCATAGATTTTTGCTCAAAATATATTCACATTGCTTAACGAAATGGGTGGGATTACGAGGCAGATTAGCATTGCAAATGACAGGTATAGATGCACGTGAAATACGAAAATCACCCGTATCGTAATCTTTGCGAAATGATGGACATTTATTTCCATTTATAAATTGCCGCATACTCTTTGCGATTTGTCTATCAATTCCCTTAATATTGCCAAGGGTGGTCGATCAGATACACATAAAAATCGCTGTTGTCTGGAAATCTGGCAGAATTATGGTTAATTCAATGAATTTTTTTGGATAAATGTTTTCACAGTTCGGCAAATCGGATTCATAGAATGATTGTTGGATAAGGTTCAACATTTCTTGTATTAAAGCGGATTTGTGCCAAATGAAGTTTTTAAAAATTAAGCTTTGGAAATCATTTTTTTGATAATCAAAACATTATTGCAATCATCCTGTGTATAATGTTACCATTTTTCGCAGTAGTCATTATAACATTTGACAGAATTTAATTAATTAACACATATTAACTAAACAAGTAAATATGGGTGTGTAAAATTCCCGTTTAGGTATCATAAGTTGGCAGACTTTTAGGTAGAACTATTGTGTATTATCCAGAAAGAAACATTGAGTATATTTAAGTAAACCTAATAACTGAGCTTCGAAACAACTGGTTGATGCTTCATGTTATGGAGGTGTAAAGTTCATCAGCGATGAGTGCTAATCACGAGCTTTTGAATGATATGCAAAACTTTACCCTCCGGCAAAACACCATAGCAGGGAGTGCCGAAACGACATACGACAAAAATTGCGATGTTGAGGTGATCAACACCAGCCGCTATCGATCGATATTCAATTCATCAATGTCGGGTAAAGTAGCCCAATGTGGTAAAGGTTTGAATGGGAACGATTGTCACGAAATCAATTGACAAATCAGATCTAAGTGATAATCGTTACAGAGTTGTAGTACCGTGATTTGGCTATATAAGATGAATGTTTATAGCTTACCTTAAGCCTACTCTAACCGCGTGTACTCAAATCTGTTTGCATTGTGTCTAGATTTGCTCTTCACCGTGTGTGTCATAAATGTGTTTTAATAATTGATATTCGCTTGTGTTGAGTGACTCAATTGTGAACGACATTTACATTGGAACTGGGATGCAATCGATAAGTAGGCGCAAAAAGCAGATAGTGATGTGGTTGACATTGCATCTAGTGTCCTGTGTGAACTATGTATTAGACATTCAGACAGTTAACGCGATTTAGCCTAGATGGATGTGATGTAATCCCTCCCAATCGATTTACCCTTCTGAAATGCAAAGAAACAACTACTTGCACCAACGATTAATAATGTAATTCAAAATGAAATCGTGAAGTTTTTTAATTATAGTCGATAGGGCCTAGCGAATTACAATTAACAAATTACTACGGATACCATGAATCTGACTGCAATGGTTGTCATTTTGATCTAATTTCTCATGTGATTTCGTATATTTCGGTTTAATTCGAACCCTTAGCTCGTTAACCCGACCCTGACTATTCAAATGTTTCAATAGCTGATCATGTTTCATATCTGCTCCTGTTTCAGGACAGATTTTCATTCATTTATGTATTCATGCAATTCTTCCGATACCCCATTTATTGCTGGTTTGAGATTGATGTTGTTAAAAGTTTTGCCGACTCCCTTTTTACATTGTGCGGGGAGGGTGGTGTTTTGCATATCGTCAGAAATAATTTTCATTCACACTCTCCGCCTGTGCAATCTACACCATTTTCAATGGGCCACGCGAATACTTATTAGCAGCGGTTCAAATGCGAACTACAATCAATTTAATCTGTTAAAAGATGGTTGAGATCGATCTTAAGCAAACAAATTCGGAATCAAGTGGTTATACACAATGCCTGTAATTTAGTAATGGATACTAGTTAAAAAGTAATGAATGTTCTTCAAGGGTGTCTAGTGGTCTAGAGTATAGACATTATTTCCTGATTGCATTATCTATTTGCATGTAGTTCCATCACACACACACACCCCCTACTACAGGTTTCGTACCGTTTGCACTCAGCAGGTAGGGGCAGTACGAACAGGATTCGTATGCTTTGAAACCCCATCTGCATGTGTTTGTACACGTGATTGAACAGGTTAGTCGTACGAACCTTATCCAACAGTAGCATACAAACACAACTTGTTTATCATTTTTTCACTGTCTCAAGGCATTCGGATTCTGAACTTACTATAACTACGTGATGATTGCAAACAGCACGAAACCTGTCGTTGGGTATGTGTGATGGAAATGCATACAAATGAGTATTTTCATTCATAAGCATGGGTTTGACTCCGTCTACAAATGTTTTTGCACATACGAATGAACAGGTTGATCGTACCTACCTTAACCAACAGTGGCATACAAGCACAAACCATGATTGATATTTTTCATTTTGACTTATACTCGCTGAAAAGTTTCATCATTGAAATCATTATCTTGCTATCACAGTGAATTTCATCAGACAATTCCAATTCTTTCATTTACGCTTGGCCGAATAAAGGTTAAATCCTTTCACTTTTCAATTGTAGTATTGAATCTTACACTTTAGAACTAGGCCACTTTTCATATTTTCAGTTTTATTTCTAGGGATGTTGCAAAATTTGCGTTCAATGAATCTGTGCACACCTCATAGTAAATCATCAGTGGTTACCACGGTTTAGTATATAATGATAGTTCGCCAGGTGAAACCTTACGGTGTGAAAAGCCATACGTCTTAACTCATCCCAACATGGTAAGTTACTGATGTTTTTTTCAAAAACCAGACATATTTCAATGTAATTTTTGGATTTTATCAAAATCTTACGTCCAGAAATTCGAAACATGGAAGGTTACCGTACCTGAGACCCCATGCCGAGAAACCGTACGTGCTTTTCTATCTTCTTCCATATGCATCTTCTCTCCCGAGAAGTAATCGTGTTACCACAAGTTCCTGCTGTGAAGTGGCATTCAATTAATCAGGCTGTTTCGATTTCAGCGGTGGATCAATTTTGTCGGCATTGAAAATAGTACAGTGCTCTTCATCTCGGTATGTCTGAGATGCGCCTTTTAAGGTTGATATTTAAATACCGTATTTTTCGGACTATACGGCGCACCGGATTATAAGACGCAGTATCAGTGAACGATCTGTTTTCATATATAATGCGCACCGGAATATAAGGCTCACTACCGATTTTTCGTACAAATTAGTGTTTTTATGTGTGCCTTATAGTCCGATATTGCGATATGCTTGGAGGAAAATAATCACGATAAATCTAAGAAAAATAGCAACTTTTTAACCGTGAAATTGGCTTTTCATGTACATTCTCCCTATGCATTCGAAAAGCCAAACGGTAGGAAAATATACGATTCTAACATTTCACAATACGTTAATAAACCTCTCGGATATTTTAAACTGGAAAGGAAATTCATGAATAATTTGATCATATAAAGCGGAAATTGATTAGGAGTGCAAAATAGCCAAACATAGCAGAAGTGTAATCTGGAGCGGATAAGCCGAGCGTTACGTGAATAAGAATTAATCTAAGTGTTGTAAATTATTATAAGTGTGTGAAATTATGTTTAAATATATATAATTATATTTATGTAAGATAATAAGACTGAGTATCAACAACAGACTTACGTAATTCTTGTGTGGTCCACTCGGATAATTGCTAACAATATATTTGACCCGGGTTATTTCTTCAGTGGGATAATTGCTCGTCGTAGATGAAACAAGCAGTGAATAACCGAAAAGGGAAGAAATATGCTGGGTCAGTAATCTGAAACAATTAAATAGTGGTTCGGCACCACGTAAGTTACCAGACGTTCATGCGGTAGGAATCGCAAGTGTGTGTTCAGTTGATTTAAACAAACGGCACACGGCATCATGATGGAAAAACTTTATGGAAATAAACTTACTTTTGGAATTATAAAGGAATTATTTTAATTGAGAATAATTCCTACAAATCTGTAGATTCAGCTTGCTAAACCGTCGATAATTGTTGTATTGTTCTGTGGTGTGTGCTCAGGCATTTACAATGTTGAGTTGACAATCAATCAGCCATCATTCACCGTGATGTAAACTGACAGCATTACCACCGTGACAGCGAGAAGCTTTTCAAATCAAGAACGATACAATCCAAATAATTCATGTATTAAAATCCACATGGTTGATAATGGATTTCCTGTTTGGCTTGCCCTTCAATTATGAAAGTTGATAAACGCAATTCAAAGCTACCGAGAATAAATAAATTCAATTAAAAAACTCGTAATAGCACCCGCTTGATCAGAAACCAATCATTCGACTTGACCGACCGACCTTGAGTAAAGTATTGATTATTCCGATTGTGGTAGCGCAGCACTTACGAAAATTAAACGTAAAGAATTCTCCAGGACTTGACGAGATAACTCAAGCTCAAAACCTGTCATGTGCAGCTATCTGAAAATCTATCCTGTATGTTTAATAATTTGCTCCAAGCTGGCGTGACACCAAAAGACTGGAAACTGTGACAAATAATACCCATTTACAAAGGAAGTTGCCTTTCTGAAGTTAAAAATTACAGGCCTGTGACCTTGCTGTCTTCGGTATCAAAAGTTTTTGAGCGAATAATAACCGCTGAAATAGTGCGACATCTGGAAACGAACGAACCAAACTTCGGGGAAGTTGCCCTTAAAAGGATTTCGAAAGAATACGCTGGGTTTTTATTTATTATAAATTGCTGACATAGGTAACATATGTGATGAGGGTTGTAGATGCGGGGGTGTATTCATGCGTGCTACATGAAAATTTCTAAAGCTTTGGTCTGAGTTGATCATAATTTACTCTTGAACAAGCTAAAGAAACACGGTATTGTTGGAAAACTCTATGAATTGATAAGTGATTACCTCAGAAACAAACACATCAGAGTTCGTGTGGACGGCCTATTATCGAAGAAAATCGATGCAACTAGCGGTGTTCCACAAGGATCAGTGCTTGGACCAATATTGTTCCTGATCTATAGAAACTACTTGCCAAATGATGGAAAGATGGTTCTGTTTTCTGACGATATGAAAGTATGGAGGCGAATCAGCAATGCTGATGATTGTATTTTGATACAAAACGATTTGAATGTATTGCACAACTGATCATCAAAAAATAAACTGCCATTGAATATGCAAAAGTCGAATATCATTCAGATCGGTCGTGACCTTGGTTTTTCCTATCCATACAAGATCGGCGACTAAATCCTTGAGTAAACATTGGAAGAAAAGGACCTGGGTGTCTGGATTTGCGGTAGTTTGTAAAATGGTCTACAATACGAAGCCGTTTACAAAAGCGCATCTCGACTGCTCGGTATGCTACGATTGATATTTGGACGTTTTTCCACGGGGTGCTTTCCTGTCACGATGAACACATGTATACACCCAGGTCTAGACTATGCTGCACAGGCCTGGACACCATGCCTCCATAAAGATATTGTACTTCTGGATCGCATATATCAGGGAGCTTCTAAGCTTTTTAATGGACTCGAAAATACACCATTCGCCGAGCGTCTCAGACAAATGGAGCTGGGGCACTTGCACAAAGTAGAATGCGAGGTGATCTCATCCGCGTATAAAAAATACTTACTACTGTTTCCCACCCCATGGACATATTATTTCACCTTCAAACTTCCAGCAAGTTGGAAATACCACACTCCAAACGAACTGACGAATGTATTTTTATTCGGTGTGTGTTTGCTTTGTTTGGAATTTCCTACCTGCCGAATTGGTAAGCTCAAACAGTTTATCTATATTTAACTCGAAACTTGACGATTATATGTGAGCTAATCCAAATTTTCCCCCAAACTATTAATAAACAATTTTTTGTTTTATTTATACATATTTATACCTATAGTTCGACTCAATGGTTATTGAAAAGTTAATAGCTTTTTAAACCATAAATCTTAAATCTTGAATCTTGATTCTCCATGTTGCTTGTGCATCTTATTTTGAATTCGCTATCTGGCAATTTGATAAACGTCGCTAGTTTAGCAATGCAGTGTTATACTCATATCCCCTTAATTTGCAAACCACAACCGTTTTCTGTCTGTTTTCCGTCATCAGGTAAATGCAGTAGGTTTGAGTTCACTGAGCTCTAAAACAGTGGAAAACTGGTAAACAAAGGTGCACTTGTATGCCACTATTATATAAGGTTCTTACAAATAATAGTAAATAATAATAATAATATAGTTTAGCTTCATTTAATTCGTAATATTTTTGGAAACAATCCCTTCTATTTTCGCCACCTATTGACAAAACATTTCTCTTCGTTACCCCATTCACGAGAACCAAATCATATTATTTATTGGTGTATATTATTCATCTATAGTCCGGCCCAGTTAACATTAGATACCCGAATACTTGTTCAACCATAAATGTTTTATCTTGTATCGTGAATCAATCGGGTGCATTTCTTAGGTTAGTTTACTATCATAGCCAAACCAACTTCAATTAATCTGCTCCTGTCAAAACCACGCAAGGATTAACAAATTTACCAAATTATATAAAAAGGGCGACTGAATTCCATGATTCGTTACTCAAAGGCTCCGATATTTTGAACACATTCAATAATTCATTCTTGGTGATGCTTTTCTTACTGTTTATACTGAACATTTACATTCGCCTCCGGATTATATTCATTCAATGAGTCATTTGGGTTGCGCAGTTTTGATGCCTAATCAATTTTAAATCCTTTACTCATTTGAATAATGTAGCAGTCAAGAATGAATTGCCGAGATTCGTGTGTTAAAATTAGTTTACCTTGACTGATTTAATATTACAACACACAGTATCAGGCGTATTTGATTTCCGTTTTCATTTTCAGAAAGTGTGCCCCAAATTCGTGATTCATTAATACCAGCTATTTCACAATAAGAAAAAGCATTTGATTTTTAAGTATATGTTCTCCAGTTACTGAGGCCAAGAGATATTTCGTCGTACTCACGAGAACAATATGTTGAGTTTTTGGTATAGTCTTCGGACCTTTTCCCATACAACTTAATGCATCTTGACTACAAGTATTATATAGATGGCTTTCAAATGGACATTCTGTTAGTTAACCTGCATCGATTTTGATTACACAAAAGTTTTATTAAATGGAAATGTATATCATTATGGGTTGTAGGGTAATTATCACGCTCGTCTTCAAAGAGATTGAAAATTGGATCCGTGAGGTTGCGCCTTTAGGGACACTGTGTTAACAGAAATACCTCACAATACCACAGTTTAAAATGGTTCGCAACAATAGTCGAAAAATAACTACGATATTTGAACTTCCGATTTAGTAGATGAATTCTCACAGCATGTAGCTATTTGTGCGATTGAAACGGGGACTCAGTGGTCTGATAACAACAAAAACTCATCACATTTTGAAAACTCGATTTTCCCACTTGACCGATAAATCAGCATATCAACTTGAGGATAGCATATGTTAACTAAATTTCCATAAACTATTTTTTTATATGGAGCACTAAATTCGTTGAAAAAATTTGTATCGTATGGGCGCTCTGTTTTTAGCGCTTAATTCAATTACTCACACATAGGGTACATTTGTGTTGTGAATCCACAATGCGGGTTTCGTTATTCGCAGAGCATTAAACGTTACATCTGTAACGCAGACCTTGTGCTCCAATATAGTGGCATAAAACGCTCATCCCCTTCGTTGGGTGAGAGACAAACGGCTGGACACTAGGGTAGTGTAACAATTTGAATCATCCGAGCGAAAAATTCATCACATTCCATCAGCGTTCATCTGCAATAACCTGTTAGATGAAATGTGTATGGACAGTTGAAATTCGGTTCTATGAAAAAATTAAATTTTTTTGTACCTTCGGATGTAAACAACAGCGATCTCATTGAAGGACGAAAATGAGATGAATTTGGAAGCAATTTATGTTTAAACACGCGTTCAGTTTTGAGGTATTAAGCTTTAATGGTAAGTAAGAATTCCGTCTGGTGCTAAGTTGTTAAGCAGTGGTTGTCAACGGTTATTTCCTTCACAAACTGACCACTTACTAAACAAAAATGTTCGGATGAATGAACGGAGAAGAAAGCTGCTCAGATAGAAATTAACATTGCTCATATTGTAAAAAAAACATTGAAAAATGAGGTATATTAACGTAACTTTCATTAACTATTCAACACACAAACTGCGTCACATTTTTCAGTTACTTTTATAATCGAGCACATTCGACATGGTTTTTAATAATATTAATGAGTAATTTAATTTAATAATAATTTTGCGCAAAGTCTGCTTGTCAATAATTTGGAGTGAGCTAATTTCATTTTATAAGCAAAGCCTAAACTCAATTACTTCAGCAATTAAGTGAGTGCACGATTTTGTGAAGCAAATTTTCTTAATTTAAAAGAGGGAAAATAGGACTTCAATAACAACTGGATTTCATTTTATATGAGTACTGTTGACAATATATGCTATTGTCCGAAGTTATATCTCGAAAATCTGGATAGGATATTATCTTTCGCAAAGCGCCAATTTCGTTTCTATTTTCCACTGTTGGTTACGCATGACCCGGTTGATTTGATCGATTCTTTGGTTAAAAGTAAATATTTATCGTTGCAATTAACATTGATTAGTGAATTAAGTGGTTATTACTCATCAATTATACCTGTTTATTAGAGAAGATAATATTAATTTCTGTACACAAAATTCTATCAATAAAGTAGCTACCATGATAAAATGGATTGCAAATGTAACAATGAATTTCAAAAACTTTGTAAAAGCAAGGTCTGTGAAGTTCTGTAATTTTTCTCTAATGCTCTCCACTTTGAACGATGTGTTGACCAAAGCGATTAATATAAAAACCTCAGTATATTATAGCGACAATTGTTGGTTGCGCCACAGTTATTGAATCCTGATTGTTTGTGAACATACACGATTATTTATGAAAATTATTCTGGAGGCCCTGTCGTAATCGAAACATTTGAAATAATAATTTATATTAAAAATACACTAAACGAAACCTAGAAATAGGTGTACATATCAACACGAGGGTTGATATTTCCGATTTTTTCCTAGTTGTAAGATTTTCTGAGCTGTTGTGATTTACATTTGTTCATTCATCTTTGTGAGAACAAATATATTTTAATGCTACATGATCCGATTTTGAAGAGCTAACATCCACTGCACTTGAACACCGAAATCACCTTCTGACCGTTTGCTGTTATAGCGGTTGAGACATTAAGCGTTTTTCAATAGAGCCTTGAAACAGTAGAGGAGTGAACAAAATTATACTTGAATGAAGAAGAAAAATGGCTTTATTCGAGTACACGAATTTTCAGCGATACTATTAATTCGATCACACGAAATAAAATGCACATTTTTAAAAATAGACATGTCAAATAAGGATGATCCCACTTCAGTTATTATACTGTCAGTTCCTTCCTCAAATCGAGAATAACTTTTGTATGATCAACCAAATATCGAGCCAGGTAACGAATAAAAGAATTTTGGATTTCTCAGTTCTTGCATACGGGACGATATGTTGACTACGCGTAACAGGGAACCATCTGCAAGCCATAAGAACCTCATGCAGTCAGTGTGCATTATCAGACGATATGACTCTGACCAATCTGTCACATTCACGAAAGTGGCGTTCGACGATCATATCACGAATTGACTCGGTACAGGAAAAGCTCAATCTTGAAATTAATTTGATTCCTCTTCTGATCATCCTTTTCAAAAAGACCAGGAAAAATTATAGGGGATGCGTAGATTAAAATGGGAACAATGCAGGGAAAAAACATCTAACTAGATCAGGCGGAACAGCTAAAGAACGCAGACGTAAGGCGTAAAATGATAACCTTCTAACCTTCAAGTACTGTGCAGTCACATGATCGGTCCATTTGAGACTCTGTGATAAAATGACGCTAAGATACTTGAATAGTGCGCTTCTGCTGAAGTTCGAGACATGGAAGGAAATCGTGGGAATTCCTTGAAGGCAGAGTTTGACGACGCTGACCAGCAAAGTTTGAAAATATTACCTCTTTGCATTTTTGACGATTTAACGATAAGCCGAGTGAGGATGACCACTGGCCAATGTTATTGATAGTGAATTCAGATGTACGAGAGTCAGCACGTCTATGGTGGTCAAAAACAACAGTAACATCATCTGCATATTTTAGAATAATAGTGGAATGAAAGCAAGGAAGATCAGACATGTAGATAGAAAAGAAGAAGGGGAAAGTATTGCGCCTTGTAGAACACCGCGAGAAATCGCTACAGAATTGGAGACTTTAATATTCGTGGCAGTATACTGCACGCGGTCCGTAAAATATGACGCTATCCAGTGAACTAGGTTCAGGGGTACACCACAATCATGAAGTTTTTTGAGCAAAGAACTTCTGATAACACTATTAAAAGCGTTGGTGTAATCAAGAAAACAAACCTGCACCGCTTTTGATTTCGAATCCAATGACCGGGATACATGGTCAGTTAGCAACTCTAGTGCGTCTACTGTCGAACGATTTTTGCGGTACGCGAACTGATGCGAATCTTCTACCTGACAATTCCAAACAAGTCGTCGTAGCACTATACGTTTCAGTACTTTGAGTAGCTGCGACGTATACGCAATGGGGCGGTACTTCCCTGGATCATTTTTGGGGATTGGTGTAATACGTTCCGGCTTCCAACAGTCAGGAAAAATACTTTTCTCAATGCATCTGTTGAAGATAGATGAGATCGGCGAAGAAAGTTCTTGTGCGCATTCTTTCAGCAAAAGAGGGGAAAGATTATCAGGGCCTGCAGCGTTTGAGCCAGATACAGCGAAAAGTGACTGTATAACTTCCACTGAGCTTGTAAAAGTTGGAGTTGAAAAAGAGGATGGGGGTGAAACAAAGTCAGTGATTTCTTGGGTTCAATCAGGAGAAGATGAAAAAGATTCATTTAATGAATTATTATCATGGATAAAGGGAAGTACCTTCCTGTCTTTGCCACACAAACCTTTGAGCGCATTCCATAATTGACGATTGTTATTCGTTCTCAAAATTGATTTCAAATATATATCTCGCATGCGTTGAATCTCAAGCTTGATTGATAAAGACAGCTGGGAGACAGCGTGACGATCGAGATTTTTGAAAGCCTTTTCCTTCAGTCTCCAGAGGCGCTTCAATTTATTGGAAATAAAAACAATCAGGTCGAAGAAAAATAGTTTCCTGTGGACAGCGTATATCGAAGCAAATGTTGAGATATAATGTAAAAACGTCACATTCAAGGGAAACGTCCGGTTTGTTAAAAATACGGAAGTCAGTGACGCTTAGCATTGTCCTCAGCGCTGAAATATTGTCAGTTTCGCAGGCTCTACTGGTCACTTTTCGCCCGATTCTGCGAGTCATGTAACTATGCCCCATAGTTTCGTAGATTTTTAGGGAGTATTTAGATCACACAGTGAGCAGAATTTCCAATGGGCGCAGATTGGTTGCTAATCAGATTGGTTCAGCCAACATTTATTTGATCGATCCACAGTGGTTTGACCTCAACTAATCAAATCAATGTAAATGATCGGTTTTGGGAGTGCACCCATCCCTTGCACTTACACAAAACAAAGGGTTTCTGTTTGTTTGCAAGTGAATGTGAAAAGCGAGCAACACCAAATATTGGATCTTATATAACACTGGTTTCAAAGTTTTACTTTGATTATCCCTGCTCCACTTTTGCAATGCTCACTGAATTTATCTCATTATCTTCACCTGATTACTGCATACAGTCAGAAACCGGTTGTGGTGTGTAAGTGCAGGGATGTGCGCACACCAAAACTGGTCATTTTCAATGATTGATTGGTTGGCTTAGATCGAGTGTTTGGTTGTGCAAATCTTATTAACAGTGACATTCAAGTATAACATTGTTGGCTACACGATCGTTTCGTAGGGAGCTTATTCGAGGAATTAATCCTTTCGAATCAGTTTACAAAATTACTTGAAGAATGTATGAATATAATATTTAAACGAATCATCAATTCTGATGAGCTACGTCTCAATCTTTCAAGCATGTACATCTTTTACAGCTGCAACGCTCCGATAAAAAGGCACAGTATTCATATCAAACAACTGATGATGAATTCATATATTTTCAAAGTTATAAATACATTGAAACATCCTTTTTACAAAAACAGGGTGAAGGTATTAAAGATTTATCCGGCTCCATTTCTGAAACAGTAGCGACCGAGGTTGCTTCATTCTGCTCATCGTGACCTGCCATTGAACAATCACAATGGAATTCCGGAATGAAATTCGCAGCGCTCTCGTCAAATCTCACATCGCGTATTATCGAATGCGTCGATTCTGGAAAAAGTGACACAAAACATTCATTCTCATTGTTAATTTCTAATAAAAATATTATTATTATATCTGTTAGGTGGAATTGACCATAGTCATGCACGATACATGTGGATGTTCGCAATAGTGTTACAAGCACGATTAAATAAATCACCATTTTCTACTTTGTCGTCTTATTTTGTATCTATGGCACAGAAAACGGTATCCGTCAATTATTACAGCTATTACTGTATTTTCGAAAAGTGTCTGTTACAAACTTAAACAGTAGAATAACAAACGCCGTTTTAGGACAATATTTTCGTGCACACAGCAAACTTAGAAGCATATAGACCCTACAGTGACTATTCTCTTGTCGTTTTACATTGCAACCGTATCAAGCAAAGCACTCAACGTGCCCTGGCTCATATGCATCCATGTAGTATTGATTTCTCTCGTTTTGCAATTTTGCACCTTCTAGACATTTATCGGGAACGTCTGTTCTGATCTTTTTCACGATGCAACCGGCGCCTTTAATTAATCTGATGGGTATGTCTGACTGCGTTCATCCAACACCAATTAAAAGGACAGGTACTTGAATTGCAACCATCTCAATAATCAAAATGTGTCTGTAAATTTGACAGTTGATGGAAAGTTGTTCCAGTGGAGTGTCACTTAACCACATACGCCGAGAAGCGGAACGACAAGAAATATAGCTGGTGGGACTGGAATCATTGACAGTGTGTAAACTTCAAAAATTTCGGGGAGTAAAGAAAAATTAGTCATGTGATTACGAATGCGATGTTGGCTGAATTACAGGGATACCTAATTTCGAATGGTTCGAAACATATGAGATTCAGATTCTATTATCCCACTCCAACTTACAAGATACGCAACAAATATGAGTACGAGTAAATCACAATTAAAGAAATATTCAGATTTAAAATATATACAACAAGTCTTAATCAAACATTATTCTTATATTTATGCTTGATAAACGATGCTAGGCTTATTTTCATTGACGTTTCTTTAAAGTGCAACACACTGAGATTATATGAACCTTTTCACATAAAATACAATCTAATCCGTATATACAAGCATTCCCATCAAAAAAATACCACGAAAATACCATCTAAATTTTTCATGAATGTCATAATACTAGAAAAAACATGAAATGTGTGTAAAGCCATCCGTCTCTTTATCATCTGCTTTTTAAAGTTGCTTTGTGCACATATGGCACAACATTCGAAAATCATTTCGTCTAATAATATCGCTTCAATTTTTCGGAACCCAAGCTCTAGTTGCATAATAAATCCAAGATATGCTATGATATCAATAGGTACTCCAGTTATGGTGCGCAATTTGACGCTGCTGTTGAGATAACTTCTTCAAATTCAACAGAAAATTTTGTACAATGACGTTTCCGGGTAATTTTTGCGGGTCAAAGCGAATGATACTTAGATGTAGGATTTCTGAATCATTTGCGTCCATTGGGACGCCAAGTGAAAACAACTGAATCTGAGATACACAAAACATACCAAATTGTTTAATATCGTGAATTCATTTTTATTGTAGAAACTCACTCGAAGCAAACTGCAGATCGTTCGTGTCAGCATGGCTTCTCTTTCCACGCACTTCGTCAATCACCTGATAAGCGGCGCCATCTGTCGTACTATGCTGCCCAAGTTTGGTATAAATGTTTCGAGATTCTCTTGTGCCATCCTGGGATTCGTCCCTGGGAGCATCACGACATGAATACGTTCTAAACTGGGGAGAGGGTAGTTCTATCGGGAAATTGGATTCCGGTTTCAACTTGAACGAGCATAATGCTGTGCGGTCAATCGTTTTGCATTTTAATTCCTGATAAGAAATTACCAAGGAAGGATTTGCATCCACTTTATAAAATAACGTGAATGGAAATACCGAAAGTGAAATTAAAAGATTTGTCGAATTTATTGAGCCAAGTGTAGTATTATCAGTGAATGAAATATCGATAAAGCATCAACCAATAATGTTATCGGGAGCATAACGTATCGTTTACTTCACAGACTCTGTAGTATTCATTCATTCAACAATATCCATGACGGTGGAGAAACCACATGATATGATAGGCTGTATATTTGGACAACAATGTAATTGTAAGAGTTGCTAGATCGAAGTTGAATGCTTATTCGAACTGCCTAATGTGATTCTTGCTTCGGATTTTTCACCGAGATAAAATCTTTAAAAACTTGTAATTTTATTTAGATATAAAATCAGGTATAGCTATAGAAAAAACGGTTTTCTTTGCTTCTGCGCGGATTGCTTACGAGCTAAAGTGTCGTAGCATATAATTATTGAGGCAGCAATCATCGTTCTAGTCTATTCCCCTTTCAACAGAAATCATTTTACTGTTCCACATTCGCCGGTAACTGACTTCGATGTCACAATACAGATGAGATACTCGCCATTCGGAAAATATGAGCTTATTGACACAAGCATTTCGACTGTCAGCCTTGGAACTATTATCTGGTGTAAAATATTCTCATAACAAATCTCGGTTCTGTCAGATAAACACACGTAACACTGTGGTAACGCCGTGGTATAAGCCGCAAAATGTTCCGTGCGTGTAACTGCTGAAAATCGGCAAGCATCGTTTGTCTCTCATGGCCGATGCTTTATTTTCCCCATCTGTATTCGTTCGGTTGGATTTCCCCTATATGTTGATTAGTTTTCAACGGGAATCAAATATGTTTAAAATAGGCAATAGAACTTAAATCATTGAGTCATTCAAAGTGTACATATAAATTTTCACTCATAAAACGCTATGTCATATTGCATAAATCATGAATTGTGCGCTATTTGATGACAAAAACTTTGTTTGATGTTAGCCAACTAATCGAGCTTCTGACCATGACAAATTTCCGAGCTGCATTTTGCGGATGAAACGAAAGGTGATTGTCCCAATTTATCGGAAATGATGACCGATTCAGTAGTAGCAGAATTACTCATGCTGTGTGATGTGCTATCTTGCATTGAATAATCTTTCTTTTCGATGTTTTCCCGTATGTCGTTTTCCTTTTAAGCCCAAGGATGTTGAGGAAATTCGGGTTAATAAATTTTCATTGGCTTATCGTGAAATTTTGAACACGTGGCCGAGTGATATTCATCCTCAAATATAAGCAAAGAAGCGTTGAGCATTCTGGAGTTGAAGATTAGATGAATAAATACGTTCTATTACGTTTCACTCTTTTCGATACAGATTGGTCACCAATGATGGGTAAAGATCGCAAACGATAACCTCGATATTCAACCGGTGACCGGTTATCATTCCAATGATTAGAAAGCAGTAAGAATTGCCAATTTATCCAGAAACGTCTGTTGGTTCTAGATAGAAGTCAACAGACTTCTGTAAGAAGGAAATTGACTCATAAGCTCAATATTATGAATACTCAGTTAGTAAGCTTTCTTTCCAACCATTTCGTTTGAAACATCCGATTAGGGCCTGTATGATTTCTCAGCCGACATTTTCGTGTACCTTGCCTTATCTTTGGAACAATGAACTGACCAGTATTCCTGAAATTATTATATATAACTGTGATTACCAAAGGGTGTATAAAATATTTTCACGCGCAAGATTTTTATCTTGAAAACATATACCGACTTCCCAAAACAGCAATTTTGTACGTATGATGAATTTAACAAAATAATTCTCCACAAACTGCTACCCAACTACACGTAATCGAACCAAATCCTAATTTTCATCGATTGCTCAGTTGTTTTACGTTATAATGCGATCCGTAAACTGGATAATTTGAGGCCTTACATTCGGAGTTAATTTAATTTAATTTGAATCCTCAACACTCGAGAGTTCTTTAAGTCTTAACGTTTGTCGGTCCATCAATAAGGTATACATCATTGAGCTATTGTGGTTATCGCTCTACAAAATGTGTGACATGTGCATTCCCGTAAGAATCGATGATAGTATATATTTCGTTCTTTTTTAGTTTGATGCCCTTCCTACGTGAGTCAGAATAAGATGCAAGAGTTCCGAAATATGCACGTGGCACTTGAAGTTTATGCTCACACTCTAGCGTTGCTTCACTGATGTCAAACTGCATTTCCAAGTTTTATTCGTTGATCAAAATAATTTTATATTTTTAATTTTCCGTTCTCCATAAATATGATTTTTTCAAGATTTCGAGTATGTGAATGTTGAAACTCACGTTCTCGGGTTTATTTGAATACTCGTCCATCGGCAAAAAATCATGCTTTAGGCCTTCTGGGTTACCGAATAGACGTTCCTTTCTTGAAACAGTTTGCATCGTATTATACAATGATTTCGGGGAATAAATTCTACCATTCCTGGTCATTTCTTTCTGGTCAACAGTGTTAATTGTTGGATAGATGTGTGAATGATGACCTTCTAAACGATTGTCCAACCTGCCGTCTATCTGAATTTGCTTTGTCTGAATTGCACATCGTTTTTCGACAGCGGGAGCACGCAAATAGTTTGTCTGTTTTCGTCGGATAATCCCAAGAGCAATGAGCAATAGCAGGGCAATTATTGCTGATACAGTCACTAGAGAAATCACAATAATCAAAGCTTTTTCAGGGGTAAGGTGATACACGAATCGTTGATTAAAATATTGATCATCCGCTTCAGTTAGTGTTGTCCCCTTTTCAAAATATTGCTTTTGTGAACCCGCAATATGTGTGCGGTGGATGTTTTGATTGAATGTTTCTCGAAGTTTGTTCGTTTTAGCCTCAGCAAAATTCGACAAATCTGCGTGCACTTTCGTATTAGTAGCGCTAAGATCATGTGCCAATTCACCTCCAGTCAATTGTATTCTCAGACTAGTGAAAGCAGAATGCGGTGGGTCACCTTTGTCTTTTACCTTTAAAGAAAAACAGAGAATTTTACTGCGAATGAATTTAGGTAAAAAAATTGGTGGTTAATTTGAGAGAAATTTTGTTTAAAATTATGGATTTGTAAACTTAACTGAAAAAGAGTGACAAAAACAGGTTTTCATTATTAATAAGGAAGAACAAAGCTTTATTCGGAAACGTTAGAATCTTCAATTTCAGACTAATGTTAGGAACAAAGAATTTTCTACAAATTACACATAAACAAATATTTACAAATGTGTGCACATGATATGGAATAGAAAAATGGACACTAAAGGTTCAATCGACAGGTTTTTTCGCAAATGTTTATTGATGCAAATGGGTTCAATGACCTCCGATATTAAGTCTATCTAGAAGGCAGTATCCTGTGTTTCGATCGAGTCTTCAATGAAGCTTGACTTTTAAAAAAGATCGCGATGAAGCGGGTGAGAATTACCTTACAGCATAATATTTATAAGTCAATCACAAATGGAAAAATGTTGCTTCAAGATCTTTCCAGGAATGTCTTTTTTAGCAGCAGAGATTGTACGTGAAACAATCCTGATACAACGTTTGAGCAACACAAATTCTTTTGAAGGAATTGCCTGGAAAACAGCCGATGAACAGTACAGAAATTAAGATAACATACAACATAATATGAAGTGAGAAATCAGCTTACATTTGATGCCAAGGTAATGCAGACAAAAAGAGTAAAAAAGAAGCCAACAAATTCTAGTGAAATAAGATGATGGGTCTAAGTTAGGTTGTCGGAAATGATGGCGCCTAGATGCTTGACATGATTCCCTCTAATCAGGTATCTGGACTTATTTTTAGATAAAGAAAGATTACTGGAAAATGCTTCGCGACGTTCACCACGCAGGCTAGTGAAAACAAGTTTAGTACATTTTCGCGGAAGTCAAAGATAGGCATCTCAGTTCTGACCGTGTAATAATTACTGAAAAGTATGCTTCGCGACGTTCACCACGCAGGCTAGTGAAAACAAGTGTAGTACATTTTCGCGGAAGTCAAAGATAGGCATCTCAGTTTTGACCGTGTAATAATTACATGAAAAGTAAAGAACGGATTTAATGAGTTGTCTCTGTGTAATGAAATGATTATGCATAATACATCATAAACTATGCAATATGCACGAAGTACGCTCGTCAGGAATATGCCAGTTTGTAATTCGAGTTTCATTGGATGTATTATCGCTGGCAATTAAGAATATCGTTTTTGTTCAAATACTGTTGAGAAGATCACATCATTTTGAATCGATTGAAAGTTCTTTGAATGTTGTGAGATCAAAACTCGCATCACTTTTAACTTAACGAGTTCGCCTTTCACCTCTTGGATCGCATCAGTTCGATCAAACGCATTCACTCCACCGATAGCTACCGATCGATAAAAAAACCCCGTCGCCAAGTGCACTGAATTATCACACTTACTGGATTTTACCAATGCCCCGAATGATGACCTCAATGTCCCAGACAAAGAAAAATGCACGTGATGCGTCAAATATGCCACAAGGTGTGAGATGTAGATCCCACGGGGTTAGAAGTTTTGGCTGCCTGGCTGAAGTACATGTCAACTGTGATATTGCTTACACGCCCGAAGTGGTTTCGATTATTAATTTCGTTGATTTTCCGGCACTTGCTGTGTAAGCAGTGCACGTCCAGGTAAACTACTTAGTGAGACTACCACAAAATACGTTTTAAGAGGTGAAGCTGGAACTTCGAAAAGAATGTTTGGAAAATTTAGTAGTCGCTTAAAACGCTTATGACAAAACAACTCTATCGGATATAGATAGAGCTGGAGACGGCGAAAATCTTCAGAATTCTACACTGAAAACTGCTGCAGTAACTGAGTGTTGTAACGATTTTCCAGGTGTATTAACAATGGATCTTGTGTACCTTGATTACCGTGGTCCTCATCAGATAAAAAGATGAACTCTACAGTCAGGAAACCCCTGTACCTAGCTGTCTGTTCCATAAAACCCCAAAACCAAACATTGCCATTCATTCAAATAAGCCCGATGCCGCTCACCGTATAATCAATACAAGTGTGCCAGAGTCGACAGGTACACCTCTTTTCAGCGAGACATGCACACGAGCTCAAGGAATGGACTATGGCCTGTAAGCATATTAAGGTAAGGTAAGGTAAGCCTATTAAGGTTGACCTTGTGAACTGAAGAGGGCCTAGAGGGAGTCATTTTCAACGCATATCTATTCAGAGCTTGTCATGATTCGACCTGTCTAGTTGAAGCCGACATACCCTGATGGGAAAGAAAGAGTAAATCCAATTGACGGGACAAATCTACTTTACAAAGTATAATACACCTTGGTCTCTCTGAAGATTTATATGTGCGCTTGATCTTATTAATGTTACGCAGTGAGAGGTCGAGCTTTGCGAGAAACCTGGTTTCATTCCTGCATGACTTGTTCTAAGCTTTCGATTCGGAACATCTCACTACTCCGTAGCGATCGCCCGAAATGATTCGGTGGTGTTGCATTCTACTCTAATGAGCATTAAGTACAGTTTAACAAAAGCAATCATCCTGAAATCAGCATTCTTGATACGATGTGGTGTTTGATGAACCCACTAAATGGCAATGAATGTGCACACGACGTCACTTACATTTCACCATCATTCAGAACTCGTTCAATGATACATTATTCGAATCACAGAAAGCCTAGCTCTCAATCGTTTATAAAAGTTACCATCAAGGTACCACCATGAAATCCTTAAAATGAAACTCACACCGTCAGACTCTCAATTGTTGATCATGGGTAATTTTAAAATCCCGGGCCTGTATCAAAAAAAACCCTTCCTGCACTCGTTTGAATATAAATTCTAGGAGTTTCTGGAACTCGTTTCACTACACAATCACTTTCATCAGCCAACTTGCAGACGGGGCCTTGATCAACCATCGAAAATTTTTCAACGTCTAAATCCATCCATAAATACCGGGCACATCTGAGAGCGACTGACCACGCAATTGTTTTCTTCGATTACGTATGTAGTGCTGAACGACTGAGCACAAAGATGTCTCATAATCTAACATTAATCTTTAAATGTTAGTCTACGTGATGTACACATTCCATATTTTGATTGCATGCATCCTGCCCCATGACACAATACATTCCAAATGCTTTTAACTCGAAAATAGCCGAAAATATGAATTCTATTCCACGCAAATGCTACTGTAATTACAGGTTTGTTATTTGGAGTAAAACTAAGAAAAGATCATCTAAAAAGATAGAGTCCTGGGCCACTCATAAGAATCCTGACACGGAAGAAAATTTGAAGCGATTCTCAATATACTGAATCACGTCATGTCCCTTTTAAGAGATTATCACACGCAGTAACGAAGGAACTTGCTCACGAACTTGGAAAAAATACAAGGTTCTCTACAAGATAATAAATGAGCGATCAAGCGTGATACCGGGCGTCTTCTTTGTACAACCCAAAAGTTATTGCTCCATTCATTCACTGAGAACTCCGATGCTATAACAACGATTTAGTAACGTGTATTCAATCCTAAGCCTAAGGTAGGGTATCAACGTTTTACCATATTCGCCACATTTGGATATATTAAGTGAAATAACCGTCAATGAATACATGGTTGGGCGAGAAGATTGTAAACTGAGCGAAATGAATTTCCCTGGCGCAGACAAAATTACTACGAACATTCTTCACAGGTGTCGTATTTTTTACGACTCCTCTCTCCGGTTCAATCTCAGCTTGCATAAAGAAAAAATACCACCGCAATAAAAAGCATGGATGATTAATCCTACTTATAAAGGTGGTAGCCGTTCAGATACAACAGACTCTAGACCGGTAACGCTAATTCCTGTAATTTTTAAATTGATGGAGCGCATTGTGACTGGGCACATGCGAGATTATTTATAAAACCAAAATGTTTTGATCGCAGCACGAAGCGGTTTTCGAATAAATCGTTTCCGTCTATCTAAAATTCTTACTAATTCTGGTGATGTGACCAAGGCAATAGATGGCGTTGATGCTGTACAGCTTGCGACATCGATAATTCTAAAGCCTTCAATCAAGTCAACCATGACCTTTAAATAAAATAGCTCGAAGGCCATATGGATAACAGGAATGCCGTTGGATTGGATAAGGGACTATCTTACTGATAGGCACGTTCAATGTGGCGTTGGCAGCACTTTTTCCAGAAGAATCGACGTCAAAATTGGAGTTATGCAAGACGCGGTGCTTGGACATAATCTGTTCTTGGTGTATATGGATGATTTAGCGGAGGTTATCGTGTCACTTGAAATATGGAAGCGTGTTAGGCCAATTGAAGACTGTTTGGCATTACGCGGGATATGTGAATCGTATACCGTTTGACTCCATAGAAATGAGTTGCCCTTTAATTCATTGATAAGTAAAATGCGGCGGGTTGGCGAATCTATGCACCCTACGTATTATGTTGGCATGCAAGATCTCGTTTAGACGACCACAGAAAATTTCTAGGTATCTAATTGTCATATTAACTCAAGCCGGGACAACATTGCTACGCAGTGTATAATAATGGTTGCCGTACATTGCGTCTACCTAAAAGGATATTCCAGAGTTTCATGTCAGAAACCTGTGCATCCTGTTATGGAATTTTCAACGTAACCTAGACGCCATGGTAGGATTAGAAGCCCTATACTTTGAAACAGTGCAGGAATGGTAAAAACAAGTTTGAAGTTTGAAAATATGGCTGGATAAGATTGACACGACCAACGTTTACATCCACGTGCATACACTCATTTTGATGAGTCAAACGATGGGCTGGAATAAAAATTCTTATTTGCTTGCATTTACATCACAAATAACGGAAAATTGTGTTGTTTGTAATTGTCTAGCACGGACAGTATGATCAGGATCCGCATGACTCATAATAGTGGTGATTCGTAAACGACGTTTGAACTTTGACACCATTGTTACATCGCTCGTGCACCCAATGAGCATGCAGATGCACCTAAAAGCTTGAGCCTGACTCGCTCGTAAGATTTCTGAAATAGAAACTCTTGTAATTACTTTGTCAAGCTCAAGCTATAACTGCACCCGATACGTATTAAGCGTACGGATGATTGAACCAATCTTATGTATGAGTGTCTTTAAAGCCCAAGCCTTGATCACCTCAGACTGAATGTGGTGATTGCTATGATTTTTATCAATCCGGTAAATATTCAAGCATAGTATGTGTAATTTATCGAAATTCCACTATTCTTAATTACGATATTGGCGGCAATATAGTGGCTAACATTCATGAAGGAGATTTGTGTTGAACACGCTATGGCTATCGTAAATTTTCTAAAATGATTTACACTATTTCCCTAGATTTCTCAAATATAAAAAGTTACAGAAAATTGCCAGTCAAATAAATGAGGGTACACTAACAATTTTTCCTGTGTGTAAAATAATTTCTCATCTAGCGTTTCCCGTTTATAAAACCAACGATAAGCATCTACTCAACGTGTCAGATCTTTTCATGAAAATACATAATATTTCTTTTTGCATCTACATGTGAATTAACGGGTTGCTTGTTCCATATTGATCCAATAGTGGCTTTAAAGTTCTAACTTTTTGAGCAAGTCAATTTATTTTGCTTGTCGACTGCTCCATTCGTTTTGCAATTATTTTTTTCGAATTAATATACTTCACCTTGATTGGCTGTAGTTTTTTGTCCTCTATTTGAACCATCATAAAATAAGAAAGATCGATAATTCGCCTTACGATTGTTTGAAATACCATTAAACGGACATTCAAAATAATTTTTAACGGGGATTACCCCGTTAACGAACGCGAAATTTCAAGACATTTTAGAGTACAGAACTCCATTATATTCGTAAGGTAAAAACGATGTTACGATTCATTGCACTTCCGCGCTGTGTATCGGAAAATACTCCGTTCACAACACGATGCTATCTTAACTATCCTTCCCAAATTCAATGGTGAACGCTTCGTTAAAATTAAATGTAAAGAATGACCATTGAAAGAGTAAGTCTGATCATATATTCACACCAATATATTCAGTTACGTCCACGAACGTTTAAATGTCTTACATCAAAAGTTTATAGGTACAGCGTAGAGAAAAGCGTATCGGATAAATTTGTCACACGAAATTCCATCAACGCCACTCACCCGGAACTTTAGTTCGTGCAGACCAATCACGCTATTCACATCGGCGGTAAGCGCCAAACTCAGTTCCCCGGTGTTTTTGTCCAAATAGAACAGTTCGTGCTCCGTCGATGGACCTTCTAAATGAAACTCGAGTTGTGCATTGAGACCTTCATCTTCATCGGTGGCAGTCAATTTCACTAATGGTAGATTCTAAATGCAACGGAAACGGAATCATTAGCAGTCGGTTGTACTGGAATATACTATCCTGTAATTCTGCCAAAGGTAACATCACTCGTTTAGCTGTAAAACATGAAACCATTTCGAGACAATTATCGGTTCTGTGAAGCAAATTGTCATTTCTTATTTTTTATTCTTGATACAAACGTAATAATAGTTGTTTCTCCATTGGAAAGATATTTTTGCTAAAATTCTGTTAAAATTTAAAACAATTGTTTCGCGGTCGAACATTGTCAACTAACACAGTGATGATTTTCTTGTGTACCGTCTGATGACAGCCAGAACGCTGTTCACAATGCTCATCCGTAGACTCAGAATTGCATAAACGCATGCGGGCGTTTGTATTTCTTTATTCCCTGTGAGTGTGCTGGGTTCAATTAGGCCTGTGCTTACTTGATATTTCATAGGCATCAAGCTGTACAGGTGATATGATTTCCACAACGAACAGGGTGCTATGATCTTGCAGCTTAATTTATCAAAATATTGTTAGTTTCCGTTTCATGTCTGGTAATTTTAAAGAAAACAGATACTGTTCTTTGTTGCAAATTATATTGATCGACCGAGTTCTGCCAATCGCTTCGAACGCTACGGGAGTGATTGATCCTAAAGAGTCGGAGTGTATAGTCATTCGAAACACTGTGCGTTTGCGATGTATATCCACGTTCGACATCAACCGTAGTATAATCACATTTCTTAAATTGTGCAGTACTAGCGGGATGTAAAACTGGATCGTATGATTGAGAGTCGAAGGTCCTGTGCCACTGCGGTGGATCAGCATCGAGTCGAATAATTTGTTAAATGATCACGGTAGCTTGAAAAGAACTGGATTTTTCAACCAATTATTTTTCGCGACAATCATAAGAATCACACTCAACAAATTTTTTTAAATATCACTCAGCTTTAGTGGTCCATGTTCATGAAACGCTTATCGCGGAATCATTCCGACGCATGCTTGAATTCAAAGACATCATGCAAATTATGTTTTTAAACGTGAGAGGCGGAACATAATCTCGGGTGAGAAAGAGTTCACAAATATTCACAATATTGTAAATAAATTTTTTTAATTTTAATTTAAGAAAATCACGTTTTGAGAGAAAATGAAATTTAAAAAAGATGATGAAGAAACAAATTTAAAGAAGTCTGAATAATCATATGTGAGCACCCTAAATTTCGATCATAACGAAATTTTAGTTAATTGTTTAAAAAAATAAGCCAACAATAATGCGAATATACATCTATCAGCTAAATCGTTTGAGTTGCTTAGAACATAAACGGATGCACTATTTCGTAAAAACGATCTACGTGATTTTTATTACAGTTTGTTTCAATGAAGTCATCACGTATTTGGAGGGAGTGTGTTTTGCGCGACAACGTGATTTGAGTTTAAGTAAACGGTGCACATCTCAAGTGTTTCAGTATTATTATCGCTCGAAAATGTTGAAGTTTAATTTACATTAATTCGTAAGAATTGGGCAACATAAAAGCAGTATTTTTCGAAAATGGATACACAATAGATACAAATTGTACCGGACTAAATTCAGGCATAATATAATTTGAAAACATATTTGATATCTTATGCTTGCTGGAGATCTGCAGTCTGCCTTTAATATCTATGCAGTGGACCAAGAATAACCACCCTTTTCCCGTTTGAGTTCATGCAGAGGAGCTGCTATTACACGGGGCCTTCAAATTGGCCTAGCACCACATTAATTTCTCCACATTATTGGATGTCATTTTTTAGTAAATTCTAAAGCTATCTCTTTTTTTCTTATCAATGTAGGACAAATTTTGATACACACCAAAATATTCCTTTGCATGCATTTCTATCACACACACCCCACGACCGTTTTCGTACTGTTTGCACTCAACAGTTAGGGACAGTAAGATCAGGATCCGCATGCGCTTGAAACAGTGGAGGAATGGTAAACAAAGTTGTGCTTGTATGCCAGTGCTGGACAAGGCTGGTACGACGAAATTTTTCCAGTCAATTTAACCTGAGTAGGTGTTTCAAATACGCTTCTTTTCACTAAAGTCCGTGCTCACTTATGGCGTGCGCCTAAGCAAATTTGTGGAAAATACAATGAGAAATCTCCATCTATTTCCGATATCAATTCCTTGAATGTATCTTTCGTGCCCAAACTAGCTGATAATGACAGTCAACAGAATTTCTTTCTGTACGCATTTTCTTTTTCCAATTCATCTATCACTAACGTATCTCCTTTTTGCACATGTAGTTGTCTCACACTCTAAAGCTGCAGGACCAGATAAATTCTCAACCTTTGTAATAAAGGAATGTGCTAGTTTACTTTCGGTACCTAACACATTCATTTACACTCGTTGCATGGCAACAGCAATCATGCCTGACTGTTGGAAATGTATCTGTATATCCTCGATTCCAAAGAAAGATGCTCGTAAATACAGCCCGATCGCGTGCACGTCGCAGTTGCTTAAAGTACTTGAAAGCATTGTGTTACGATGAATTACTTCTAGTTGTCAGGTACATGATACTTATCATTTTGCCTACGGTAAAAATCGTTCGACAGTAGATGATGTCGCTTTGTTTTTTTCGAATCTTATTTTACGTTCTATTGACAGTAAATCGAAACCTGTAAAACTTTGTTTTCTGGATTATACGTATTGTACAAAGTTCCTTACCCGAAAAACTATCTGAATTTGGTTTTCCATCAAGCATTCTTAATATGATTGCATCCTAATTAAAAGGTCGTGCGAAAAGGATTCCGCATGGTGTCTTGCAGGGTGCAATACTGTCCCTATTTTTATTTTCTTTTTATATTTATGATCTTTCTTGTAACCCTTCATCACTTACTATTAAATACGCCGATGTTGCCGTTGCATTAAACCACAATATTCGAGTCGACTAACATGCTTTAGAAAAAATGATTACAAGCATTGTTCAATGGTAATCCACTTATGGTTTATCTTTGAACCTCACAAATGCAACGAAATCATTTCTTGTGATAGTTTACATCCACTGAGCACGACCCTTGTTGTTTATAGTCAAGATTTTATTCCCTATTCAAGAACTATTAAATTCAGAAACTCGTTTGTTCCTTACCTGGCTCGATACATGGCTAATCAATCAATAGCTGATTCCGAGTTGAAGATGCGCCTGCCAATTTTACAATTGATGTTGAGATCTCCTCAATAAATTTTCTAACTTCATTTTCTTATTACATTCGCCTGTCTGTTTAGACCTTAGTAACCAGATAGTATTTTGGCCCACATACAGTATTTATTGCGCGACACTTTGCCTGGATCAGGCTTGTATGATTTTACACATGTCACTTTTTCTTATTTTTGTGGAGAAATTAATTTAATTGATCAAAAATCGTGTACAGGAATAAAGTCATTTTCTTATTTTTTATTTCAAATTAGTAGTTAGGATTGTCTAAACAACTGTTATAAACATAATAAGCATTAAATCAATAAACTGATAAACCTGCTATATTTCCTTGAACAAATCATATTTTTTTATGAGTGAAGGAAACGCCTTTCCAGCAAAAACCATGTCGAGAGTTTTCTGCCACAAATCTCTCAAACTAATTTTTAACCGATTTAAGCAACGATAGTATCATCAAATTTAACGAGTCCGCTAACAAAGTGTGATTTTTTAATCAAATCTCTAATTCTGAACCAAAATATGTTTCTCAATGGTTTCTGTCAAGTGCAAATTATTTACTTGCAAAACGTGCTAAACATGCTAAACAGAGCAAATGTTAGCTATGATTTCAGAAACCGATTGTACAGTACTTTGGGAGTGCAATGTGGTTTTTGCAGCATAGCAATTTCTTATACATTGTTAACATTTCCAACGGTAAAACAATATGATATTCTTCACAATGTGGTCGGGCTATGATGAATTAGTCACACGATCACTGTCCGACTATTGTCATGTCATTACGCGGAAAAATAACAGTGAACATGACTAGCAGAATTATATCTTTTTTCATTTCTCATCCTAATAGCAGCAGTTTAAATGTCAGCCCCTACCCCGGTGGAAATGTTATTTTTCCAAACCCTACCGGGCCTAGATATGATTTATTACTCTCCGTGAGATTTTCACATAATAAAATGTCATCCGGATTACATACTGCCATCAACGATTCGCTTTATTACATTAAATGCTGGTGTTCCGAATCTGGGTAATCTGTTGTTTACTATTTAATAAATATTTTGACCTTCAAAGCACCAAGAGGAGCAGGCTTCAAGCTCAAACGGTCAATCACATAAAACGCATTAACAATCATTGAACACATCAGAAAAATGTTTTTACCAAACTGGTATGAACCGATGCTTGAATTGTATGGTTGGAGTGATTCGGATAGATAAATTTCGGTGCGTTGTCATTCACATCCAAAATTCGTATCTGAACGCGACACTGAGCGCTGAGTCTTGGGACACCGTGATCTGTTGCAACTATCTACAAAAAGAGGTTGATAAACGTTAGCAATAATGAAAAAAGTGTTAGTACATTATAGGTTATAGAGTTATTCAACATAATTAAAACATAAAAGCTCATCTGCATGCATCTCTGTCACACACACACAACCCACGACCGGTTTCGTGCTGTTTGCACTCATCTGGTAAGGAGAGTAGGATCAGGAAACAGTGGAAGAATGTAGAAGAAAGTACTTTCATTGTCTAAAGAAAATGATATTTTGAAGTAACCTATAATGAGAAAGATTCAAACCGGATTTCTTGTTGGTGGTCAACTAAACTTGGAATAATTTTAGGCGATTTGAACTGTAACTGAATATAAATTTTACAAACGGAAGTAAAATTACACGTTTTGGTTGTCTAATTCCCACGAGCTAACAACCACTACTGATTGTGATTTATTGAACTCATCATTTGATTGGATTCCGTATAATTTTTTTTACAGTATTTGAGTGTAGTACATAGATTGTTTTCAAACTCGTTTAATTCAGCTAACGCAAACGAACTATTCTTAATAACTCACGCACTAACATTTAACGTAAGCTATTAACTCTAGTGAATAAAGCCTTTGATGCACTCCCGAAACAGAAGCACTTGAGACGTCCACGAATGGCCATCGTAATGTGCTGCTCACATATACCGCACTTGCTATACAACCGAATACTGGCTGCTTATCATCAACTGCTAGAAAAAGTAAGATAGTGTTGAGTCATCCAGGCAACAGTTTAACAGAGGTTAACAAATTCAGGCATTGTAACCCCTGGTAACGAATCACACGCATCACGATGCGCAAGCACAGAATCACAGATTGATTCCCGATCAAATTCTCAAGGCGTTTATGGATGAACAATGTAATGTGTTGCTCACAAGTTCAGCATCTACATTCCACAGCCGATTCCTTTCTCAAGAGATTGGAGCTGGAGATGTGAGCAACGCATTAAACTACGAAGCAATACAGTTGATAAATTTTTCAATTAGTTTGAAAAGATGCGAGAACATGACAGTGATTTTGCAGAATGCTGTTGGGTTACATTGTTAACCAGGTTAGTATAGAGAATTAGACACAAATACAATATGCAGAATTTGTAAATGCGACTTGGGCTGAACTCAGTAGGATAATGCTAGCACAAACGAAGTTAAAGAATGTGATCCAACTATCTTTAGGTAAACAGCATGTAGCAGAAAATCTTTTATCACATAATTTTCCAAAATAAAACCGATAAATGTGTTAAATTGCTTGATAATTCACACATATATAACCATAAATAGGCCATTTCACACTAGAAAAAATTCACATACCTTGAAATCGAATTTCTCATGCTTTTCGCGATCAAGAGGAGCACGAATATGAACTGAACCATTTTTACCGTTCACGCGAAAAAATCGTTCTGCCAAACCCTGTTATAATCAAGAAGGCATGAATGTCATCCGCAAATACGTTGAATGTTTTTAGTTTGAAATCGATAATATAATTTCGGGTATTGTTTCATCAAAGCAGAATGCGTTCCGAATAAATTTCAGTATTATTTCATGCGAGAATATTATCGGATATGAACTTTCAATTTTTGTTTAATCCTCTCAAATTATTATTTCTGGGCGGATATTGCCGAATCGACTGATATCAATCGCATCAAAAAATTTATTCATCATAATTTTGACTTGCTTCCTGAAACGATTTAAATTTCAGGTAGTAATATTTCGAAAATAATTATGCATAAAATATTACATAAGGGTTGTCACAATTTAATTCTAGGTAATCCTAAACGATAAATGTTTTGAACCAGTTTTATACTAATTTATTTGTTACTGGGCATACTTATGTATTTAGAAACTCATATCGACCATTTGGTACAACTCTTTTTGCTTTAAGCCTACAGGTTATGTCGTTCACTGTAAGATATACAGTGTTTTGGTGAAGCAACTTTGAACATGATCGAACATGCAGACAAACATTTGAACTTGTTGAGCGCAAGATAGTACGTTCAGCGTCTGCTACTGAATAGTTTCCGCACCTAATAAGTTTCACTTTACGTATCATGAATAATTACTTAACAAGTGATGACGAAGTTAGCATTCTGTAGCCCATACTTACACAGTTAGTTCAAGAAAATCACCGAAATCTTTTTACGGTAAAGATTGTTGAAATGCACAATGGTTATTTCGACCTTGTGGTTTAGAAGGACAATTCTCTATGCATTTCCCATCAAATTATTAATTCAGGATTACAAAAAAAATCTGTCGGTAAATACAAAGGGTGTTCTAACCTGATGGTATTATTGTTATATGACAATCGGTTATTTAATCAGAATTTGTTACATATTTTGATTGATTAAGTGGGAGGGGCGTAACGAAATTGTATCAAATTAGCTCACACAACTGCCAAAAGTATTGGAACAAATATTAGATAATTACGCGGGCGCAACAAAAAACACTTGAGCTGAAGTAGTAATTTCTTTGGGTAGAAATGTTTCGTGGGAAGAAGAAGAAGGTTGTTTAAGTCTCTTTTACTAACAAGTTTCCGAATAATTATATTTTCAGATAAAATGCGTTATATCAGGAATTTTTTGGCAATTATATTTTCAAATATGCTGGGGAAAGAACATATTTGGGGATGAAGATCACAATCATACTGAAGTGAGACTGGTTATTTTTGAATATCGGTGCAATTTTTTTGCACATTTGACAAACAATTTGTGATTTCTTTCATAATAATTCAAATAACGAAAACGATTATTGTTGTAACTATGACATCTGATGAAGAAGTTTTCGCATGATAATTCAACTAAGGTTAGCTTAATGGTCATTTATTCAATATAACCCCAATATCTACAGTCAACAAAATTTTTTATATTTAAATTCAGCTTTGGCGCCAGAAGTTTAACTCGGTGTATGATAGATAATCGTTGTAACAATTTGATTTGTAATCAATATCGTGTTCCGTTACGATATTTACTTGGTCTAATTATATCATCAGAATAAGGCTGACTATGGAAAGAACGAGAATGAAGCAATTGTGGTATATGTTTTGTTTATTGTATTAATATATATAATTATGTTGTCTGAATGAAAACAATCTATTTTACTCAATGCCCAAGGGCATGCAAAGTGTTTTGCACTTGTGAACAGTTTTCATTTATTAATAATTTGTAAATTCCATTGCAGGTTGAGAAACTGCGAATGAAAATCCCTGGATTTCTGTAACTAATAACAAAACAGCTAATATTATGCTGGCCGAACTGAAATATTATCTACTTCACCTTAAGATCAATTTCATTAGGGCTGGCACCAAAACAATATTTTTTCGAGTGCGGATTTTGACAAATTTTCATAACAAAATCTGTCATTGAATGATATAATTTTTTTCAATTTTCCAATCTTTCTGACGTCTTGACAAAATCTCCTCCCAAGTCGGCATTTGTGTTTTTCGCTTGGCGCCATTTTTGAATTTCTATACGCATGTATTGATATTTGAGCAAGCCCATTTCACATTTATTTCTCAAACTGTCTCTTTCGGTCAGTCTTTTGGGCGACATATTTTGAGACAACTCGAATCAGTGGATCATCCATAAGATGAGTGTGTAACGTTCGTGCGCACTTGTCTCTATGACCGACCGTTTGTTGAATTTTTAGTCAATAAACCCATGCATACACTGTGTACGCCGAAGATTGTGGACTATACTTACTGATCAAATGAGTCATGTCCTCCTACAAAATAGTATACAACAAGTTTGATCACCTTAGCATTACCTTGGCCAAATTGTTGTTGACAGATTTGTTCAAATGAGATTCACATATATCATTGATAATTGGGTGTATATATAAGTTTCGACATGCGAAAATATTCCACTGAATCTAAACACAACCTGTTCCGGCTCTAGAACATGAGTGGAATCTTTTTCGATATGCAGTGGGTATAAAAACCGAGATAAGAATGAACGAAAGCAAGCAATTGTTTCCAAATCCAGTGTTCTGCAGCCAATTGTTATTCGTGACTCACGTAATTCTGCCTGAACAAATGAAGATAGAACCGGATACCACGCATTTACAGCATCGAAATCGCATCGGAAAAAAGATGCTCACAGTAAACAGATTGCCTGATGTTTATCGACAAGAGGTTAAAACGAACTACAGCAATCAAATACAGAACAGAACAGAATACAGTTCTTCAGTGTCAACGAAACAGGAAGTCTAAAAATGATTCAATTATTAATCTGCTCAGAATTCCCGGACTTATAGTCAACAACTGGTTTCTGTCTGCTTGAGCGTCTTAAGCAACTGATCAGTAATCACTCTCAGATTTCTCATTTGAAAATCGTAGCTATTTGTGAGACAACTATGTAAATTTTCATCACGATTCAAATCATTAAGTCTTGCCAAATCTAATCATTATGTATTTACATGATGACGGCTAACTAATGGAAACATATCATGGAGTGCTTTTGCGTGTTTGCAACAAAATACTTTGTCCTAGATTACCTTAAGACGCCGGGAAAGCAAACAAAAATAAAACTGTTTTCCGTAGCCTCAAAAAGAATAAGACAAAATCGAACTGTTAGCGGTGAAAAATTAAGACAAGGTTACAGCAGTACTGAAAGTATATTGTTTCTTCGGAGCGAACGGACAATTATTTGATCTAAATTGTTAATCACACGGCAGCTCTATTAACCAAATACCTGCTAGTAAGCAAATAAGGAATTTATGCTCTTCTATTCAGATATAAGTAAAGAATAATTCAATTCTAAAACAGATCGTTGTTTCAGTACCAGCTGAATACCCTTTTATAATAAACCGAATTCTCTTCCCATTTATAGCTTTTATTCAATGCGGATTATGATAATATTTTCCGTACAAACAATGAGTATGTTTTACACTTCTTTTGAAATCTATTTCCATAGAAGATAATTAATAACGATAAACTATGGATAAAATTATATCGCTATTATTTTTTTCTTGAAATCTTCAAAATTTCAATTAAAAACACCAAAATATGATAATTTGTGAATTGTTTCGACCATCACCAATCTCGGATTTTTCAAAAAATTAATCATCATGGATTAACAAAAATCTTATTTTATAGAATTCTTTGTGATATTTAACTCTTTCTGTGATTAATTCGTCTGAACCTTAAACAGGAGCGAGATAATAATTTTTTTGGATTCAGCGTAAACATTGTTGATCGTTGGTTAAAATTATGTTAAGTTAAACCGAATATTGTCACAGAAATATTTATTGCAGTATATCACTGGATTGATGCGAGAAAATTTGTCCCTATTGCTAATGAGAAGCTGACAACAATGCGAATTATTTAGAAACTACTGCTTTACGATAAACGATAATTTTGATGTATAAATGCACTTAATCGTGACGTTTTTGTAATAAATAGAATGAAATACCGGAGTTAATTGTTGCTTATCAGGTATGTGTCGGCGTATGCTAAATGAATAATGATCTAATATTTTCCAAACATAAAAATAATCTTCTTTATTTGCGCGAATAGCTACTAATGTTACTTACTATTTTAACCGCCAAGACTGTACCCAATGTCGGATTTGATTAAATTTCAGTATGTATCGGCGCCGCGAGCACTTTGATTTCGCCAAAGCTTGGATTGCTTGTATTAGATCAATTGCTTAAGATAGCAACTTCTAGTTCGGATCTTCGATTTTTTGAAGTATTCCACTTACCGATTTCCTGGCTGCTTATCAAGATTTGTACTTTAACAAAATATCAGAATCCTGCTGAATGAAAGACGTTTTGAAATCCTTTAATTTATCTGAATCCTGTAAAATTATAGCTCTACTTCACGCCAACATAATGCTGTCACAAAAATCGAATTAAAAAAAGTTTCAATTGAAATAAAACTGATTTTTGAAGAAAGATTAGCGACTTTTGGGGAAAAATACCGTTAGGTATTACTTTCTTAAAACGTTAAAATAACATTTGTTATATGTGCATCAAAATGCATAATAATCTATCTAAAATTGTCTTGCTCATTTGATATTTTTAACGCTCATCGAATCTAATCTGGTTGTATCTAGAAGGCTTCGCAGACATTTCGATTTGCGTTAATGCTTTTCTTAACAATTTTAAGATTTCTGCGTTTTGTTCATTTTGCCTAACTTGTGAGACAAACGAGGACTATCACCTAAACAAACCAGCAATATTCAAAATCATCTCGTTCAAGCACAACTTGGAATGATCGCATACTTAATCGCATTTGAAATAGTATTATAATTATATGAGTGCCATATGATTTCGTTGTGAGGCGATCATTTCAAGTTAACTATAGCATTACTCTAGGAGTAGTATTAAATTTATGTTTAAGGAATAGACTCAGTAAATCACGCCAGTCGATGAAAGGCTAACAAATGATTATTTTGTTGAAAAAAGTGTGTTCACCTCAGGGACTTTTACTGGTGGAAGTTTTTAGCGAGAAAGCTCGAACGAAGACCGTTGAAATCGGTAATTGAGAAACTACATATTTACGCAGTATATGAATGATATGTTTCTCATTCTCAACGTGGAGGTAGATAAAGATTTTGATAAGGCCTATGGAAACGTCTCTTTCCCATTCAAGCTGGTAAATAACAGACTATTAGCTTTCAATAAGATTTGATAGTAGGAAGAGCGGAGGGAACTTGGAGATGTCATCATGTATAACAAAATTTTACACATTTCATAAGCGCAATCCCAACGAAGAGAATTAAATCGGAACTTATTTCATGCGAGCAACTCAAATTTGAACCAAATAGAAGTTAAATGACTGACGCGCAACTTGTTTACCATTCTTCCACTGTTTCAAGCACATACTGATCCTCATCGTACTCTCCCTACATGATGAGTGCAAACAGCACGAAACCGGTCGTGCTGTGTGTGCTGGAAATGCATGCAAATGATCATTTTTGTTCATGATTATGGTTTTAACGCCATTCTAGATGTGTTTTGGCTGGTGTGATTGAACATGTAGGTCGTACCAACCTTATACAACAATGGAATACAGCGCAACGTATTTACCATTCTTCTACTGTTTCGCGCGCATGCAGATCCAGATCCTATAGCCCTTACCTGATGAGTGCAATCAGAAAGAAACCATTCGTGTAGTGTTTGTGTGTGATGGAAATGCATGCAAATGATCTATTTTGCGCTGATAATAACTTGTCCTGGTAAAAAACGGTTATCCATCATGCTTCATCGAAAGATGTCTGTGAACATTGCCGATAAACCTATCCATCAAAGCAATAGCAAAGTGAAATTTGTAACTACAATTCTAATTTAAAAATGCGCCTCTGGCGAATATTTTAAACAAAGGCATGAAAATATAGTTGTAGTGGCATTAAGGAAAATAAGAAAAATAAGGTTAAATAACACACGTGTAATCCGAAAACAGATTATACACCGGCTACCTTGTCAACTAAACTCAATGTGCATCTACCAGTTCACATGCTCCTGTGGTGAACAGGACATTAACCGTACGACGAGAAAACCTATTGATGTCAACCAGTTTGGTGACGAAACGTCCGAAATCAAACATACCAGCT
The DNA here is from genome assembly GCA_013407085.1 of Atriophallophorus winterbourni. NCBI lineage: Eukaryota > Metazoa > Platyhelminthes > Trematoda > Plagiorchiida > Microphallidae > Atriophallophorus > Atriophallophorus winterbourni. The sequence continues at coordinate 13,645 of JACCGJ010002734.1, read as the reverse complement.
CGAAGAACTAGTATTAAAACGAGCTAACGCCTCTCTTTAACCTTCACCGGCAAAATTGGGACCGTGAGCAAACAAAGAATCTGTGGTAAACGGACATTTTTTCGTGGACAATCCCATTTATCGATCTTGCAAATAAAATGCGTGAATAGCCATGAACGAGCTGCTTAGCACCCCTGATGTAACTTTTTGATGGGGAGTGAGTGTGCATGTGCTAAGTGCATTATCGATGAGCACTAATTACGAGATTTCGAATGATATGCATAACTCTACCATCCGACACAACACAAGAGCTAGAAGCGCCGAAAAGTTCGACGACGACAATTGCGAACTCGTAACATTTCGGGGTTCGGATTGATTGCTTTCGAACGGTTCGAGCGACATCTTCGAAGTATGAGAAGATGGACAGCGTCATCCGCAGTCGAGCGATATGCGGTCAAACGAGCCCTGCCTAGAGAGTGGGATTGAATTGTCCTGGTTAGCATGAAATCGACTGACAAATCAGATCGAATTGACAACCGGGAGAGACAAGTTGAGCATCACCGATGTGATTGTTTGTTTGCATATATAAGATAAGCTTGTGTTTTGTTATTTGTCTTGTGCATAATAAACGCCTTTAACCAATCGGCCTCTCTTGTGTTGTGGGATTCGTGGGAGAACGTGATTTGCGTTGGACAGGTTGACCTCAGGAATGAATCGAGACATAATCAATGTGCGGGCGTGCAACGAGAGTGTAACGTGGTAAATGTTGGAACGAAATGTGATAATTAGTCACTCGTTGACCTGAAATGACCTAACGCAATGATTTCCGGTTTCTCTCTAACCCCACCCGCAACGCTATGACCTACAATCTCGTACCTGAGCTATTGGTTTTCAATACTATTTCAAAGAAAATTGAATGTTTGAAAACACCTATATTGGTTGCGTAATAATTGCGTCAGGAAGGTGAAGAGTTCAATCCTCGGACATCTGGTCGTCAGGAGGCACGGAATAAGCAGTATATTTTTAAATGGCGTTCAAATACGGAATCGTAAGGATTAAAATAGATTTATATTGTATTTAACCGACGCTGCCTATTAATGTAATTATAACCAATGTAAATCGGAATGCTTTTCGTTAAATACGCTTCTAATGAATTGGCCACAATATACGCAATAAAATTTACTTTCTAATGAAAAATTCTGAACAAAATCGTATTGCAAAATTCAATTCAATTCAACTCAATTCAATTTAATGGTCCAAAAAGCACATAGCTTTACAAAAACCACAGAATAATATACTAATTACCAATAACATAGGTAGTAAAACGGGATTTGTTTGCCTACTGATCAGTTTAGGAATCACGTAAAATGTCTAAATAATATTTAAATGTTACATCTTTTGATTAAATAGATTGCTGCGTGATCCAAATAATCCATCGGAAATTAAACCTTCGAAGTTTACCAAAATTACGCAAAAATACAAATTGTTTTTCAATCTGTCAAATTATTGTAATATTTTGATAACTTTGAAAAATTATCGAAAATCCTCATTTGCATGTATCTCCATCACACTCACACACATCCCACGACCGGTTTCGTGCTGTTAGCACTCATCAGATATGGACAGTCGGATCAGGATCCGCATGCGCTTGAAATAGTGGAAGAATGGTAAGCAAGTTGTGCTTGTATGCCACTGTTGGATAAGGCTGGTACGACCAACATGTTCAATCACATGAGTGCAACCTGTTCACATGACGAGTGCAAGCAGCCTGAAACAGGTCGTGGGGTTTGTGTGTGAAGGAAATACATGCAAATGAGCTTTTTCGTTCATGGTCATGGGTTTAAACCCTGTCTACATGAGTGTGGGCTCATGTGATTGAACAGGTTGTTCTTACCGTCCTTAACCAAAGGTGGCATACAAGTACAACTTTTTGGAAATTTATGTTTATGTCCTTTCAGATCAAAAGCTGCATAATATCCGTTATTTTACTCTCACAGCTACTGCTTCAACGTTGTGAGAACAACAATGCTAAAACATTTTCAATTTTAAGCATATTTTATACCATTCTCTATGGATTAATTTCGTAGCTAAGCAAAATAACAGTCATCTTATCGTTTTTGTTGAGCTGTTTGCCCTTTCTAACGTAAACGGTTCAGATTTGCGAATGCTCAGAAAAATGTCAGGTATTTTGTAAAAAAGTGAAAATTATTTAATTTTAGGCATAAAGCATGTATCCAGATTTATCTTAATGTATTTTAATCAACTTGAAACCAGTTTCCTATATTTCCTTAGAATCGTGCATCTCAAAACAGTTATACATAATTACACGTTTGTTCTCCGATGCAATTGAACATGCACCAACGTGAATGGAATTCTCAACAAGTAAATTCAGTTAATTTCAAAATGAAATTGAGAGTCTGTCAAAATACAGGGATCACACACCGTGAATTTTGTTCCCAGTAAACCTTAACAGCTTTTTTCTCAAATCAGGAAATCATTCTGAAAATAATATTTTTGTTTCTTTAAGTTTTGTCGATGTTTGACCTACATTTAGAACCGTGTCAAAATCCGTGATCTGTAAACAAAGATGAAGCATTTTTTCATTCACTGGACTTAGTTTATTGATTAGAAGAATTCTAGCTTGTTTGAAATAATATTATTTACATTTTTATAAATGCTCTAATAGGCAAAATTATCCGTTATAAATAGTTTCCAGATAGTTACATACTGGAAAGAAATGCTCGTAATTGTTGTGAAATTTCTAGTAGCGATTGACTTTATGATGGACTCTTCGTAAAACTTCTAAATATTTTCACAATTAGTGCTAATGAGATCCTATTGATATATTTGCATTCTGTATCACAAAACAATAAATTTCAGCTTTCACTGTCTAAAACCGAAATTCAAATACATATGGTCGGGTCGCACATGGAGAGAACGATGCTGCACGAATTCTGCGACCTTAAGTCCACAATAACTCTAATATTTCTTATATATAATCTTGTTAATGTGCAATGCATTATTTCTGAACAATCAACGCTCTTCAACGTTTTTGCTATCGGTACTAAGTTGCTTAAATAACGCGCTCGTTTTCACGTTCATCGCAACAAGCTCTTCAGCAAACAGTTATGATCTAGGTTTTATGAAGTTTTCGGACTGCGTGGTTTTAACATTATCCGGTTCCTACCTAAACATCATATCGTTTCCTCTGATCAATAAAGCTCTATTTTGCTTGAATGTGCACAGGTTACATTAATGGCCGTACTTCGCTATTACGTGTCTTCCCCTTTATTAATCCAGTGTAATTTTTTATATGTTAGTGGTGGTCGCTACATCACACCGGTTAGAACTTTCAACGTTTAATCAAGCAACCAAACATCCACATCTCAGTCGGTACCAAAGAGAACGTTTAAAATAAGCTGCGTACAAGCATTATCTTGCCCTCTGAATTCGTATGTGCATATTACATTCACAGTTTCCGAGTTGGTTCGTAATGGAACACATTCCCGCGAATCGGTATTACCTTGTATGTTATCAAAATTCACCAAGATGCAACTCCCAAATCTATTTGGGATATTGGTGTGGAGACATATAACAAAATTTACCAAAGGTCATGAAAACTAAGCATAAAATGTAATAGAAATTTGAAGCCATCTAATGCTGCTATATGATGAGATCGTGAAACGTATAATCTTGTTACATTCTTTGAGTTGGGTAATACTTTAATTTGTTAGCTGGACACCCAGATACCAACTGGATCTACATGGCATTAACAACTTTTAAATTATATCCGTTTAATCTACAGTTGAAGTACTTAAGATCATTTCATACCGCAAAATAATTCGCTTGTTTAAGCACACATGGACTGCGGTGGGGTTTTGAATGTGTCTGCCGCTGACCGACGCAGCAATCCCTATCCAGAAATTTCAACTCAGCTCACCACAATTCACCGTCACGGAAGTGGCGGCTGTCAACACACACCGAGAAGTGAAAGCGTTTATCGTTGCGAATGATCAGTGTCAGTGACTTGTGACGCGAAACAATATCAACCGTAGTTTGTGGGTATTGTATGGGTGTCTTGTCAAAAACCGATGCAAAAACAGACTAGTCCGGGCGGTAGTGTTGCGATTTTATGGTCAAACAAACACCAATGATTTTATTGGGTCCGAACAATTTTCATCTAAAACCAGGTTAAATTTACATGAATTATGACCACCTTAATATTCCACAAGTTCCTAGTGACAACAGCTAAATTAGAATAGTAAGAAACCGTTTTGGTAAGATCAAAAATACTTAGAGATATTTGACAAAGTAGCGTTTTTCAGTCATTATTACTGAGGTAATTGTAAAAATCGGACTGCTTAGTCATTCAAAAAGCTGTAGAACTTGAAAATTCATGCGATTGTGATGTACATCCACGGTCGACATCGACCGAAAGAGGCCAGCAATACAATACAAATGGTAAAAAAGATAAAAATGCTACCAGAAATAAACAACACCTACATGCTTCACTTCAACGGCCTATGGTTGAATTTTCAGTTATTGATACTGAGAGATACTTAAAGTAGAAAATACAAATGAGGTTAGAATTTTAGGCCAATGACAGGATAGATTGACACAGTGAAACCTCTGCAAGCGCCATTCGCTTTTCAATGTACATGGGTGAGATTGGGTGATTGCGACCTTGAGCTGCGATTAAATTATGCGAACTAATGGAACCAATAGTATCTGAAATATGTCATCGCCCTCATCGCCCTTCCCATTGAAATTCCTTCGTTTGACATTTTAAAATATCTGTCATACTTTCTAACTGTCCATTTAGCATAGGTATCAAGTCTCATTTTCGACAGTCATGTTTAGTAGTCATGTCACTATCAAATAAAAAATACAATCTTGACATGCAACATATTCGGAAACAAATGCTTTTTACCTGTGAATCTTCCATGAAATAAGTAACCATTGAATTAATCCCAACGTCGTCATCCGTTGCCACGGCACTGAACATAAAACTGTTCATAGAAACATTCTCAAGGATTTCCAATTGCAATAATTCTGGTTGAAAGCGTGGCGCATTATCATTTTTGTCCAGGACAGTCACAATGACAGAAGCAGTGGCAGATTTTGGTGGATCTCCAGCATCGATTGCGGTTACGTTGAATTCGATCTGGGGCGTTTTTTCGCGGTCTAATTGTTTCGTTGTGTACAAAGCACCACCAGTTGCACCTAATCGAAAGTAATTTTGACCGATCGCATCGAGTGTCAGCGTAATTGGCATTGCTTGACTAATCTTGTTATTAAAATCACTGGGAAACCGGGGGCTCTTATGGTAAAACCGGTTCACATTGTCAAATGTTAAGTCTTGATCCGAATCAGTGACGTTGAATACAGTTATAATTTGCTCTATTGGTTCGTTTTCGTATATTTTCAACTCAAATTTTTCAGCTGAAAATGTTGGATAATTATCATTTTCGTCGAGAATTGTCACCGTGAAATCAGCGCTCCCGGTTCGAATTTCGTTTTGAATGGATGCGTGATCAGCACATATTATCTTTACATGTTCAGTTGGAGAGGCTTCTCTATCTAACACAGTTGCAGTGACTAATTTGTAATCTACGACAGTTGCAACGTGTTTCAAAATCGGTGAGTTTTCGAGTTGTTCGACATTCGAGGTAGAGGGTGATGTCAACGAGATCAGTTCAAATTTAGAATTGTCCGTCCGGCAATGGAACACACCGTAATCTCCCGAATCGGCGTCACTCGCAGTGACAAATGCAACTAACTCACCAGGTGGTTTGTTTTCCATCACACTTGGAAGCGGCGGATTATTTCGACTTTGTAAATCAACAACTTTTACTTCAGGCGTCTCATCATTAACATTTATCACTCTTACCGTGACATGTGTTATGGCCCTTTTCGGAGTGGGCTTGCCCGAATCACTCGTGATGATATCGAAGCTGAACTCTTTTCCATTAAAACCGTTATCTGCTTCCAATTTTTGACTAACAATAATTTTACCCGTATCAGCTTTTATGCGAAAAGGGAGAATGTGATAACCCAGCGCACTCTCGTCAGATGAGTAATGCAGATTACCGTTCTCTCCATTGTCTTTGTCAGTGCCTTGTAATGTACCAACTATTTGTCCAAGATGTGCGTCCTCTTTCACCTCAAGATTAAGATTACTTGGAACATCGGGGATGTGATCATTGATATCCCGCACGCGAATGTGTATAAGCACGCTTCCAGTATGTCGTAAAGATTTGGGAAAGTTGGACGAAATTGATTTGGAAACTAAATTTTCAGGCAGTCCAGCATCTATTGCAAGTAGCTTCATCCAGTAATCTTCAATAACTTCTCTGTCGATCGTTCCAACCACTTTCAGGAATGGCTGGGAAAGTTCGAATTCTGAATTTGAGAATTCATATCGCTGAGGATAGGATGAATGACAGGATTTGGAAGATAATTCAAAGGGCCAGTTACTTATTGGCCGATATTCAACATGTGGTTGGTAGTAGCGAGATAGTGCGAAATGCTCTTGTTCACTCAGTTTTTCTAAGATGAATTGACTTATCCCGTTTATCTTTGAGTCCTCATCGACCGCCTCGGGTAACTGAAAGCAATTCCCATCAGAAATATGCTCTTCAAGCTCTAATTCATAGACAGGTAACAATTCGTTTTTCACGGAGACAAGATTGCTACTTTTATCAACATATTGCTTTTGACGTGAAATAATGAACCTTGGTGTATTATCATTTATATCGATTATTTTTACGGAAACTGTCACATAGTCAACGCCAGCTCGCTGTAAAGTGCTGTTTTCCGAAAAATCCCGTTCACTCTTTTCAAAAATAATACGCATAGTCAATTCACAGTGCTCAGCCGTTCGCTTTCGCATGGTCGTTGGTAGTTCAATGCCTGAGAAAAATTTGTTCACATCACCGGATTCACAGCATAAGCGTCGATCTTTGCACAAATTATCTCGATCAATCTGTTGCCGCGTCTTCAATAACCCACTTTTTTCTTCAATATGAAACAGATTTTGAATCATCTGGCTATGAGCGATGATTTTGAAATTGCTATAAGTTACATTTTCCTTGGCATATTGGGTCAACGTTTTTAGAATATCATGTACAATTGTATCTGCGGTCGATTCTTCTAATATTTCACTTCTTATAAACCTTTTACTGTTAGAATCCTCCAGGGCGTTGGTAGGTGGGACGAAGAGAACGGATGAAATTAATCTAAGAATAAAGCCAAACTGGATCATTTATTTGTTGTACGCATTGTTTGAATGACTTGAACATACTCAAGTGGAGAATAGAAACAAATCTAATGGGAAGGTTTATATTTTCGGTTGATAATTTCTACGATGTTGACCAATCAGCGTCAAGGGTATTTCGTCCAATCAAATAATAATGTTGTGAATCACCACATTTTGCAGATGAGATGTGCAATTACAATTTTGTGTTATATCGATATATTTATTCTACGAGTAAATTGCGACATAAATGAAAAAAGTATTTTTATCATACACTAAACTGATCGCAGTTTTATTATTGCTTTATTATTTCATCTCGATTTGAATTTTTTTTATTTGTGTTCAGATATTTTTGCTATGTTCTGACAGAATTGTTTAAATATACTATTTTTTCGCACTTGCTTCAGTCTATATGGTGGGAAGTAGTAAAACAAAAATATCTATTCATTTAAGCCATCAGAAGCTATTTACGTGTTTGGTTGCACAATGGTAAATTATATTAGGTAATAGTACATCATTTTCGAATCAGGGATTCCAAGCTTCCGATGCATGCTCTATAGTCAGAATTCTCTAAGTTTCCATGATTGAAGGCAAAGTTCCAGGTGAGAAAGTTTAGAAAATCAGTCGCAGCATGCACGAAAGCAGAGTTTTAAATGGCCTCATAATACATGCTGTTCTTTATACTGCCGCATAGCCAGACTCCAATATCCATTTCCAGGTCATTCCTGCTCAAAATTATCTGTCCAATGTGATGTGTGTATTAGAATGGCTTACCAATGTGCAGCACTTTGCAGTTTTGAACGTTGAACGGTAGTACTTTCCATACCAACCATTTATGTAGAGCATCTAAATCATTTTGCAGTTGTAAGCACTACGAAGTACATTCTTACCGCATCCGAATTTTAATATTGTCGGCAAGGAGATTTAAATTGTATGAGAGCATCTTTGGATAGTTGTTCATGGTTAGAGCAAGGAACCTTGCGATAAACCACTAGTAGCATCAATCGAGGTTTGTTTTGCAAAATTACCTTGCTCTCGGTAAAGTAACTTTTAAGCAATGCGAGTAGCTGTCCGCTCAAGCATTTTAAATAATTGTGATACGGGCCCAACGGTTTATGTTGCGTTCAGCTAAATTATAGCTCGATAAACATCTAAACAACAGTTTTGAATTCATAGGATCTTGTATTTGTTAGTGATGGCCTCCTCCGGTCGATGTCGACCATGAATGTACATCACAATCGCATGATATTTGTCATGTTCTACAGCTTTTCTAATGACTAATCAGACCGATTCGGGAGGAACAATCTCTCCCACAGCGCTTGCAATGATGGGCAGAACTCGGTCGATGGGCGTCAGTTGCACGCCGGCGGCATGATCTGTGTCCAGCAATTAGAAGCCGTATCTGCTCCTCCTTGGCTTGCGGACGACGCTTTACACAGTGCCTCCGATGTGAGCGGTTAAGAGCAAGTTCTTCCTAGCTCGCGGGGTCAATGCCAAAAGCTTTCATATCTCTTTTGTAAACGTATTTGTACCACAAGTGCGGTCTGTCTAATGGTCGACTTCTTGATTGCAACTCACCTTAGAGTAGATCTTTCGGAATACGACCATTTTCCATTCTGTAGACGTGACCAAGCCACCGCAGGCGGCACTGTCGTCGTAGAGTGAACATACTCTCTTTTATGCTGTCATGTACAGTCACATCACATTTCTTATTCAGTCGTTGACGAATTGCCTGTGGCAGTTCAAGGAAGAGATTGGCAAAGATCATGAGGCAAATGTTTCGGTACCTGATTCATTCTAAAGGCTTAAATGTTATCAATAACATTTTCCAAGCTAACCTTTTTGCACAAGTTGAAATATTTTGTTCTGAGTGGCCGATACCTAGGTGGCTCTCAAGTAGAATCAATCTTATATTGATAGACTTTAAGGGTTAAACAGATTTTCGTAAATTTTTGAATTGTATGATTTTCTTTATATTAATGTACAAGTTTAAATGATAACAACATAAAATGCTCATTTCCATTTTTATTCAGCGTGATGTTTGCACTCATAGATAGGGACAGTATGCACAGGATCCGCATGCCTAAATTTCGAGCATCAGACAGCAATAATGCGTCAGTTAATATTATATTTTCGTTGAATATGAGCTAATGTTTTACTTGATCACGCATACCTCTGTCAGCAATTCTAGCGTCTAGGATGACCTGTTTAATAAAAGATCACCGAGAAATGGGTTTAAAACTAATAACTAATTTCGAAAACATTTTGCTTTACTGCTTTTGTTCTAATGAAGCTGTTATATCAACAGCAAGTTTATGATAAATACATTGTTCTTCCATGCTCTTATGCATATAGAATTGATAATAGGTTGAGGATAAAGAGAAGTTTCATCAATTGTGCTGATACTGTTCCCAATCAAAGAGCTGTTTAGATTTTTAAAATATTCGATTTCTTCATTTCTTCATTCTTCATCTTTCTCGAATTAAAATAATATATTATTATTAATAAATATGTTATTATTATTTATTATATTATTTTCATATAAATTATATTATTACCTATTAACATTTTCAGTGCAACATTAATGTTGTGAAATTTTTGAGAGTATAAATTTCGAATTATTTTAGCTTTGATTCATCTTCATTGGATTAGTATGTTCTGCTTCCAGTATTAGCACGAATTCATCAAAACTTAGCTTTCATTCAACAAAATATTTACGATAATTTGAACCCATTTCAAAACACCTATTTTGCTCAAATCCTTATTTGCAGAAATGTTTAAAATTTGTGTAACATGTTTTTTATGTGTGTTTTTTCGCTACAAACACCGTTAATTACATCAAAGAGAAAATGGGAGGCTCCATGTAATTCATGCGATGCCTCAAAATACGGTTGGCAAGAAACTGCATACGTATCACTCACCACTTCCAGAATTACAATTTTCCTAAAATCTGATCACTAGGCGTATTCGGTGAACTCATGTGCAATGATGTTTACAAAAGCTATGAAGAAAAAACTAATACCGTTTTTGTTAGTGGCGACAACTGGTAGTATAGTAATCAAATCTCGTTTACAACAGTCAAAGCTGCTTGCTATTAGTTGGGGCAAAAGGCCGTTCTGTGATACAAGTGGTATGGAAATGGTAGTGGTGTGTAAGGGGTGGGGATGTGAGCAACACATTACTTTGGTATGGGAATAATTCTTCTAATAGCTTGCTAAACTTCGATATTTTAGCAATCTTTTTGGTGAAACATGAACTATCCATTCCGCGGACTGCAACAGAAAAACCGACAATGTCGCACATACCATTCAAATGGTTACAAATTCACTATTTCAAAGCTAGATCATCTGCTGTGTAAATGTATGCAAACGAGTTTAAAAAACTACTGTCTAAATTATTTAATTACACTCAGAAATTAATTCAACTTCTCCATCGACCAGCAAACCGATGCCGAATGTCATGGATAAATCCACAGGCGACATTGGTAATCGAAATTTATTAGCCAGGGAATAATATCAACATATGTTCGTCATCCGGTTTATTTACCCCTGCACAACCTCAACAAAGCGAGACAAACTTCGGTCTGCCTAATCGTATTGCTTACATAATTAACAGAAATGTCACGCAACCCCGAATCCCTTGTGACCAGAAAGGAAAATCACGTCAGCTGGTTTATTTCGTGTCTCGTTTCGTCTGCAATGCGACAACTTATTGAAGGGTCAAGTAACCAGAATCCCAGTATTAGTATTTCGATCGTTATGAATCTTTGGACGAAGCAACGATAAACGAACTGCATTGAATCCTCAAAATGCATCATTTCGTCACGTTGACTTAACGAACCGTCGGTTCGGTTATTGGGGCGTAAATTATGAAACGGTGCGCGAACTGTTCTTTCCCTCATTCGCTTGAGTACCGTCGATTAACTTGAAGTCCAGTCGATGCACCGGACCCCGTTGTTAAAATTATTTTAATTCAAAATTTTCACACGAGTTTATGACGATGAGATATTAAATATTATTTGGTTCATAGATAATTCATGCCTAATTTTGCGTGGATCTTTGATAATAAAAATAAAAATAAGAATAAGAATAAGAAAAATAAAAATAATGTGTTATAATAATAACTGTGGCAAAGACAATAAATTAAAATAAATTAAAATTTCAAGCATTTTTTAAATTTCTAATAGATTTTAAAAAGTAGAACATGAAAAAACTATTAGGAATGCAAACGTTAAATTTAGTCTCCCTTCGACATATTTCTACACAATCAGAATAAATGATATCAACGCATTGGTAGATCAGCAATGCATTTCATTCTGAAAGTCCGAGTCAAAATCTATTAGTTGATTACCGTATGATTAATTACCACGTTATTGGTAACGATTGTTTATATCACATTATTTGTAGTGCAATTATTCATTACAATTCATATCAATTTTAATTAAAATATACTAAAAATATTAGTAGCGCTTGAATTCGATATCAAGAAAACATTAATATTCTACATGCGTAGAATGATTTCCCTTTAATGATTTGTCTAAATATATGAGCAGCTAAGCTTCATTTCTCAAAGCTATATCGACAACATCAGACCACAATTAATGCTGGGTGCGCTTACAATATTTTATATTTATTTTTAAAAAGAAATCTCATATAACCACCGGAGGAAAATTATCAACTGCAGATATAGGTTTCTATTTAGTGTTCATGTTAAAAGTTCATTCCAATTAGTATAATGGGCAGAATAAATGGTTTATCAAAAGGTGTGATACAATTAAATCTATACACATGATTATAGTGGCGTGCTAAGCTCAACCTATTTAGATGTCACGGTGAAGTTTGTGACGAATAATAGTCCAAGTTGCACAGCCTCGAAATTTCAAATTTATCACGTGTCAGAATCCACGTTTCCATATGGCGCAACACATTGTGTATTCTGTTTCGGGTTCAGGGTTGTAATAGCCGGTTTAATATTCTACCATTTATTCATGTGAAACGTTGTGGAACATAAAACAGTGATGTATATCTATGGTTGACGTCGGCTGATGCAGATCAATGACAACAATATCCCACCAATAAGACATCTTCTGAGAAGACATTGATGCGTACTTCAATATCGAACAAATTCAAAGATTTATCTTGTTTTATTCGGCAGTTATGTAAGCTGTTTATTTATGCTGTTACTCCTCATTTATCACTTTAACGGCCTCGAAAAATTGAGGGTAAATTCTGCCGCGACTTGAATTGACAAGGAAAGAGTAATAGAACGATGCATAAGAAAAGGGGATAAGTGGCAAATTTAGCGTAAATTCTTGTTGAGTGTATTCCCGTGTCTGTACATGTTTTCCATCTGGATTATAATAAACGACAACTGCAATCGAACGAATTTGATTTGTTTATCTACGAAGAGCGTGACATTGACCTTTCTCGATTTAAGTATTGAAAATTTGTCGTATCAAGATTAGTTCACTATGCTCATGTTGCTATTGGTTGATGTTTCACTAAAATTCTGATCATATCCTGGGGTCGATCGCGGATTTTATTTTGAGTTAGTATTAAAGTTCTCGCGATTAATTCGATAGCTTTGACGAAATTGTACACTTTCAAGATAGTCCTAGGCTGGGGATTGTTTTACTGGTTCTAGTGCTACAGATTTGGCCTCGCGAATGTTCGAAAATTGTGGTAGATTTAATGATTCGAATGCAACTAATCTGGAAGTGTGCATGCCATTCATGTTAGCGCATATATCAGATTATAAGTAAATAGAGACTTTGAGGCATACGACAAAAAGAGATAAACCGTTAACAACAATACCGGTACAAATTTCAGCTTCATGATTCGTCCATATAAATATAAATAAACTTTAATTTGGCCGGGAAGCATTTTCAGAATATACAATTTTCGCATTCAAAGTAAACACATCATGCTGCTGTGACAACTATATCTGCGATTACATTTAGCTTTAAAACAGTTGAATGCATAGCAGCCAGATGTGAAAGTAAGAAAGTAATAACATCTTGACGACCTATTCAAACATACAGCCTTTTACGGCAGCGTGACATGAATTCCTGAAAAGGTTAATTTTCTGTTGTGGTGGCCCAAGTTCTTCGCAAACCAACTGGACGATATAAATCTTTTGTGGATGGGATATTTTCACTTTTTTGCTTTCGAAAATTTGAATTGGGCATGTAGTGAAAGATAAATTTGAGATCTGATCTGGGCGATAATAAAATCGTCTACATTACAATCGGGATGTATGTGCCACAAAATTCAATCTTTATATATCATCACTCTACGAATGCAAGAAAATAAACTATCTTCATGCAGCCCTAACTGGAGTGCAAATACCACAAACCAGTAGAGGAATGTGTTGGAAAACACAGGACTATGAATATTCATCTTCTCTGATTTT
>JACCGJ010002733.1:0-54903 GCA_013407085.1 Atriophallophorus winterbourni | reverse complement strand
AATGTAAAATGCTGCAGCTTGGGAAATCTCTGCACCACACCTATCAGCTTGGCACGCAAGACCTCGTCTGGACCACAGCAGAAAACATCTCTGTATCTGGGTTTCGCTTAACCTTAAGCCTGGACAGCATTGCCGGAAGGTGTACAATAAAGCTTGCCGTATCTTGAGTCTTCTCAAGAGAATATTCCGGATTTTTACGCCTGAAACCCTACCCCGGGTAATTAACACGTATATACGTCCTATTATGGAATATTCCATCCAAGCCTGGGCACCATGGCTGAGGAAGGATATCGTACTACTCGATAGGTTTTATCATCGTGCTACAAAGTTGGTCTCCCGGTACAGAAATTTGCCTTTCACAGAGCGAATGTTAAAACTGAACCTACACGATTTTACCCAACGGCGGATACGTAGTGACCTCCTGTTGACCTTCAAAATCCTGCATTCTGTGAACCATCCGCTTACACACTGCTAAAACCCAATGGCCTTACTCCAACACGAACACATTCAAAGGTTTTAAGCATTCCGAATTATCGATTAGATATACGTCGTAATTTTTATCGCTAAGAACTTCTTTAACTTGGAACTATTTGCCCGAAGAAATCACAGTCTTCCAAACTCGATGAGTTTATGACAAACCATGCGGTATGCGAGTGTCCTTATTGATTTTTGAGATATTTTATATATTTTTATATGTTCCATATACCTTGTCATCCTATGGTTATTGTTAAGCTTGACGCTTTTTCTACCATAAAATTTTCTGAGTTCTGATATCATAAATAAAATTGTTGTAAGACTATCCGATGTGCTGAAGCTGCTCTCCTTATAGCCGGTGGTTTTAATTAACACAACCTCGCATCTCCACTCGAAGTTTGAGTCAAAATGGTTCAGAAAATGCACGTTAGATTTCACTAGTGTCTTTATTGATCTTTTAACACAGCGTAACATTTGTTACTCTTGAATCATTCAAATCTACAACATTTCCAAACAACCACTATTGCATTAAACAAATTTTATGTAGTATATCATTATAAAGCTGGATAATTTTGATGTATTCATCATGAATTTGGCAGTTCTAATGACAATGAACAGATGAGTTGTAAGCTTTAGAAAATTAACCTGATCGAGTTTTCAACAGTGTAACTATTTGCAAGCTCGGCTATTCTCAAATTTCTCAATTCCACGCAATCGATAAAAGCTAATGAAACATTTGCGTGTTTTGAATGCGACACCACAGGAAGAATTGATTTTCAATTAACTTCACACAGAAATCTATCAAAAACATAGCTGGCTAGAATTTTACGAGATAGTTCCCTCTTGGCATCATGAGTAGCTTCAAATTACTCGATCACTTTGATTACCCTTTGATCTTTTGAATGCTCCATTAGTTTAATCGAATATATTTTCATACTAAATAAGAAAATTTGTTTGAGAGAGGTTTCTATGGGATCAATTATAGGGCAGATTACACGTTCGCAAATAAGTTTCGTATATTATATCTAACTAAAGCTGTCACAAATATGAGATTTTGAGAATATTAAAGTCTAGCAATGTAGAAGACGCTTTTATTGATCTCGCACAAAGCGTGTTTCAATTCACTAACCACAAACCTGATTCAAATGAAGACAACAAAATGTAACAATTATGCATTTGTTTAATTAAGTTTAATGACAAAACTACAGTGTGGATAAACAGTAAAAAAGTCTTAGTTTGATTTCTCAACCTAAATTTTATACACACCAAAATGACTGTATGATCTAGAAAAATGCGTTTACCTCTTTGTTCCCAACCACCTATATGGTTTCTAAGAGTTTGAGATGTTTCATCAGTTTTATTTCGTAAAATGCCTCGTTTTGTTAGCAAGAATGCATATTTTTATTGATTTCGTCATATTAAAGAAATATTTCATCGTTGATCTTACTCAAGATAGGTATGCAACATATTTACAAATTTATCCAATGTTTTTAATATTTCATTTAATTCTTTTTGACTGATATTAGTTAAAGAATAATATTATTTTCTACGAGTCTAATATATCTCATCTCCCAGGAAGTTTTATTAAAATAAAACAATTCCATTTGAATCAACATTTATTTGTGAAACAAAAAATTGTGAAACGCGATTTTTACTACTTTTTCAATATCTAATGGCTAACAAAATAATACAATACTGACTGTATCTGATCAAGAATATAAAAAGGATGTTCAAACACTCATACGATAAAATTTGAAGTTTCAGCACTTAGTTAAAGTACAATAAAAACGAGTCGCCATAGAGGAGATACATCAACAAGTTATTAAGCCAAAGTTTCAACGCGGTGAATGTTTTATTTATTTTTCAATGACTACATTTTTTGGATAGAGACTTATCTTGCGGCCAATCGCCTGGAGGGTATATAATAATATCTTATTCTAGATGGCAATTTGACATGTTTCGTCTGATTACTGGTATAAGATTCTGATTGAATTAGATACAGTGGAACCCACATACAACGAACTCGCTTACAACGAATTCCCGGTTTGAACGAACACACCATGATTTCCCAAATAAATTCCTTCTTTGTAAGCCTATTTAAAACATTCGTACAACGAATCTGTTCGTTACTAATCCCCCCTATTACGAAAACTGTACACTTTCCCGACAGCTATGTTTGTTCAATAAAGTTCATACATACAATGAACTCTCTTTGTCTTGCCTTTAACCCACAACGCTCCGTTAAGAGTAGCCTGCAGTGCGTTAAGAATAGAACTGACACAGCTTGGCGAGACACAGGCAGCCTGGCCTACAGTGTGCTAACTGACTCGCACGCACGCACAAGAAAATCACGTGAATTCTCTGTGATTGGTAATCACAGACTCATGACAAATTGCAATCACTCAGGCAGACACTTCATTTATTGTTTACACGTGTACAGAAAAACGGCGCCGAAATCACGTCTGACAAAGCGTTTTACTTACAACGAACTCCGCTTTTAACGAACATTTTACTCTCTCCCAGCGATTCGTTGTACCCGGGTTCCACTGTATTGTTATGCAGATACTATGTGTTATTGAAAGTAGTAATAATAAGGCGATCACAATTGTTAGTAAGCTTTTGAAGAAAATGAAAATGGCGCCATGAATTATTGTGTTGCGATTTCGAAGCTTCAAAACGTCTGTTGACAGGAGTGCAAGAAAAATTACAGCTCGTGTATAAAAAGGATAGGTTACTTCCAAACGGACGTAAAGAATACAATTAATTTCAGGTCTAACGCCAAATGAACATAGAATTAAGATGATAATTTACGAAAATAATGACAACTAGATACCCTAGAGGTTTATCACTAATAAGTAATTTGATTTTTAATGTCAAGCTTCTTGATATAGCTATACAACACGCCAACATTTCGTTCAAGACAATGTTTTCGAAACAAATGCATCTATCTCTCTTTCCAGGTTGTGATATAATTGATTATTTTAAGAAATTATTCAAAGAACAAACTTATATGTGCCATCCTTTCTCCGTAAGGTTTGTTTCGTATGATAAAAACCAGATTTGTTGAGTGATGACTACTAAAGTTTGAAGCGAGAGAATAGCTGATAAAACGATTCCTTTTCCAATGGAGTGATTGAATGAGCCTATTGAGACGAAGTCAATATATAGTTATCTATTCCAGTCTATGACGCTATTTTATATTCTGTTTTAACTAGGTCACTGAAACGTGAATGATATACAGAATTGTACTAGTCAAAGAACCACATTTTGATAGAATATGATGCATGGTGTCTTCGATATACAGCTTGTTTATCTTCACTTGTAAACGGTAAATTCTGCATACAATCTAAAATTTACATGATAATATATTTTGCAACAAACCTTCTGTGAACGTTTGTGGGTTCAGCGGTTATTTTGACTTTTTTACGACTATCAGCAATCGTGCCATATCGAAGTTATCAGTATAGCAATCCACTATCACAAACATATTTTGTACAATCGCATTGATCCAATCAGGTACAGATGGTTTGCTTCATTTATACAAAAGTGCTCATTGTGACAATTTATTTTTAGTTACACCAAATCACACGTCGTCAGCGTTTACGCATGGAAACGTAGAATTTTGTATCTCAATTCCGTTTAAATCCTCGAAATATAGATTATGTTAATCGAGCAAAGAGTTGTACTAACAAATCAGAAGAAGATTGTTTTCTCAGTGCATCTCTATAATTTTTTAGTTTCAATTTTTATTTCAATTTTAAATGCCTTCTAAATTACCTAATCAAATCTTGTATTCTTGCCTCGCAAACCCGTTCTCATTAACTGAACAATCTTTTAAAAATCTTTAAGTAAAGTTTCTATTGGACAACAGTTATCAGAACATAAAATTGTATAATTGGATGACAGATTTCATTTTTGTGTGGCGTCTCTATCAGAAAATCAAAGAGTTCGCTTGAAATTATCATTTATTCCGAGCTAAATCGCATTACCACTAAAAGATTTATTTTTCTTCTAAACCAGCATAGTGCCCTACACCCGTTTTTCAACCATTTGGCATCTTTCTTTAGTTTACAATAATCCGTGCTGTTAATTGGTACGCGTTCAAACGTAAAACACAGTTCCGCATCAGCCAGTTTATGAGAATTATATGTTTATAAGAAATTGTACATCTAGTGTGATATTCCGATAGCGAATTATTAACAAATTCGTTATCTGGGTAACGCAACACAATGGTCGTATTTATGAATCTTGAGCGCCAAATGCGATCAGCTTGTGATTCTTTATTTCCAAGCTGTATTTCAATGTAATAAACGTAGCACAACAGCGGCTCCAGCTCCTAAGAATAACCTGTATTAAGAATCGGAATAATATTATCTTGATTTAGCTTACAAACTATGTTGAAGCTTGTAAATATATATTCGTTGGTCGTCCAACAACATCAATTTGTTTCATAAGCTCTTACAATGTTCCACAATTCTCCACTGTTTTAAATAAAATTGATGTAGATCTTACTCTCTCTAAATACTGAGTGCAAAGTGTACGAAATCGGTCAAGTGAATGTGTGATGAATATGCGTACAATTACGGATTTTTGTTCAATATCCATAATTATAAACTCACGTGATAAAACAGGAAACATAAACAATTAAAGTATAGCAAGCACTGTCATATAACAATCCTTAACATATTGCTATCCCACCATCATAAACGGGTGAATGGAATATACAATAAAATCAATGTAACAAATCTAATAAGAATACTGTTTCACATAAATATCACTTCAAATCCGTTTTTCGTACGATTAAAATGTGGACAGTTAACTGGCTTAACGGCATAAACATGAAACAAAAATTGATGTTTTTTATACTCGGCTCAGCAAACAGTATGCGCAAGTAGTATCTCCTGTTGTACCATGAATTGTACGATCATACTGATCTGGGGGTCAAATATTTTTGTTGACAATGATCGTACTATGGAGTCAAAACCGCTTAATCACACGAACACACGCGTCAAGCACATGGGAAAGTAATGAATTGATTGTGTTTGCACAAAATAAACATAGTTGCACGCATTTTCGTCACGCACAACACGAACAGGTTCTTGTTTGTGCTATTGAACGTCAGTGGGTATGTACAGTTTTCGCGTGATTAAAAAGAACAGATAAATGTTTGATTAAGCAGACGAAAATTATTTTAGTTCAATTAAAGAAGGGTTAATTCAACTGCACATGACGAGATAGAGCGATAAAGATAGAGAACCTATCGAATAAAGGTTTAAAAGTTTACCTTTATTATTGAATGCCACCCTTTGTTGAGAAAGATGTTGAGGTGCAGATGGAATGAAGAGCCTTCAATTTAAACACGTTCTTTGCATTTATTTAGTATGGTTCAACCGTGTAATCAACATGATTTTTCATTTAACCAGATCTTTGTGTATTTGATGCGATGTAACAGTGTAAAAAAAGCCATAATTTCATTTAGGACAATTGTTTCTCACAGATTGTCTGATTGTTTATTCGATAAAGCAACCGAGTAAAGTCCTCTGGTGCACCATCTGAAAATGGCACATGTCTTCAGTGAGAAAGGCAGGAATAATTGAATATCGATGACAGAATACCTAAAATTTGGTAAGAAATGTTTGCAGGCTTTTTGACAAAGGTAGAGAGAAAAACGGAAAACGATTACTAAACGAATCCCACATAATTTCGTGTGAGTAATAGACGAAGATTCTAAATCAGTCAGAGTTTTGTGTATTAATGATAGTACGTTGTGTTTTAGACAGCTGTTTTAATACAGATTCAAAGACATTTCTAGCCAATAAAATGATCGACAAAAAAACATGTTTCAACATCAGACTGTCTTTATGATGTTCGGCACTACCTGTGATTTGAGTATGTCCACTAGTCCTGTAAAATCTATAAAATCAAACAACTCATTTTAGTTGTGATAGCAATATTTGACGAGTAATAAACCAATTTGAAATTATGTATAACGACTTGAAGGAAACAGTCAAAGACACCGCTGTAAAGGTATGAGTTGTAATAGATTGGAATAAAAGCATAAAATGAGGTTATATCAAGGTGTGAAATTTTAAATAATCATTATATAACGCTAGCTCTAAAAACCTGTTTAATCTCAAGTACCCACTCACATGTAGATAGGTTATACCCATGGCCTCTACAAAAAATCTAAATAAGCATAATTTGTAACCATTTCTCCACTGTTTGATAGCACGCGAATCATTGATCGAGTGTCCCTACATAATGGCAGTCAGTTGCACTATACCAGTTGTTGAATGTATGTGATGAAATTATACAATTGCTAAATTTGGGATTCATCATTTTAGTTTAAATCTATTTAATTGTTTCATATTTTTCCAAACAGTAATTTTTCCGCTAGCGATATATCAAGCAGTACTGGCTTCGCGTGTTAAACGAGCGAAATGCGTTTTGAATAAATCTGGATTACAATAATCAAAAGTAGATCACGATTGATTTCTCCTACAATTCGGCGGAAAATGAAGCTCCATATATTGTGTTGCACTCTTCCCATTCATTTGTTTCCTGAAAATGCGAATGACAAACATCATTCGTTCCCATTTTTGACACGAACTGTTCATTTGATTTCGAACCCAACGAATCCTAATTATAGTTTTAGTAACGATTTGAAATTAAAGTTTTGTAACAATTTCGGATCTTGTATAAACATTTGTCAATTTTGAGACCTACTATTCATCCAAAAACTTTCAATTCTTCCCTGACGTCATTTATTTGTTATAAAATCAACGCTGCTTTCGTCACATCTACCTGGAATGTGATATTATTAAACAATAAATTTTGTAGTCAGCAGAAATTATTGAAATTTTGTTATTGTTGTTTCGTTATTGTTACACTACTCGATTTCAGGTTCACATTTTGACCTTGGTTATTGGAACATTTAGCTACCATTAAGCAACATTCCAGCACATATGATGAGTTGATACGGCATAATACTTTGAGTAACGTCTCGGGGAATCTTAACACGAGAACTCACGACCACTTCAATGGGTGCATTTGTCCAATTTGTCATTTCCTTGAACTCTTCCACGAAATTGAACAAACCAGCGCGCACTTGAAGACCATTCAATAATCAAGTCAGGCATAAACGAAGTCACTCGTTCTACGTTTGGAATACTCTAAAAGACACTTGAACGAGCGTGCGTGTAAGGCGATGCATGACAACTTTCGACTGATTGACAAGGAATGAACACTATCTATTTGACTTCCGTACGAATTCAGTTAATTGAGTAGCATCTGTAGAAGTATTATTTCCGAGTGCAATAATACAATAATTATCGTCATTTGCAATTATGCTTACAGAATTGTAATGAAACAATTGCCCTGGAATAATGCTTTGAGTTTCATTAAAAAAAATTTTTATTAAGCGGTTGCAGTAGGGATCATTCGAATTGAGCTGAAAATTTGATCATTAACCTTAGAATATGCAACAACGTATACTGAAATTTTATTCATTTTCAAACCTCGGTTTGAACACTGAATTTTTAAAGAAACATAACATTCTGAGCTGCGGTCAGTTAGATTGACTTTTAACACGACCTTGCGAGCTCTAATCCTAAGGCGGTTTACAATTTAGCGAAATGCGTTTAACTCAGATCTGTACCATTTTCTTTTGTTTAATCGATAGCAAAATGTTGGAAAACATCTACGACAACCTACCCCTGTCCAATGAAGTCTCAATAACCGTGGATCTTCATGCTAAAGAACAATAAACCATTCGACCAACCTATCCACCAATTTTAGTTTTGAAAAGCTACGTTCCCGAAAGTTCTCTTATACATGAACTAAATTTTTATCAAGTAGCATTCACGTTCGTATCAGAGACGTGAAACCCATATCCCCAAACCCATTTAATTTCGGTCGATTATACCACTTTCTTTCTAGGTTCTGTCGTACTACTGTTTTATTTCTAAAACTTCGAAAATAAGTACGTTCAATGCCTATCCGTCCGGTTTAATCTGTTTTCGAAAGGTTTTAAAGCTATCTCGTGGAGAAAGGAAACACAATTTGATTGCTTCCCAAAGATTGGGTCACGAGATGCTTTTCTTTAAATATTGTACACATAAAAATTCTATCTCAACTACAAAACACTCGCTAGTATCAACGCAATCTCGTACACCAGGTCAAAACCTTCTGGAAGTGGCAAAAGTATACACGCAGAAAGTAACAAAATATATTCAGTTTGAATGAGTGGTGAATTAAAATAGTTTCAGATACAACAATTACCTTTACAATCATTGCACAAAAACGCGTTCGCCATTTGCAGCGATCACTGATCTACGCAAACCCAAAGGAGGTCTCGTCTTCAGTGATCTACTTGAGCGGGATGTTAACCTTCTGCGTCCTAACATGAATTCTATTTCTTCATTTGAACCGACCGAGATTATCGGCAGATCTTTTCTGTCATCTTGTTTTCCTTGAGATTTCTTCCTACTCCGGAGTGATTTTTGACTGCTGAACATTCCACTTTCCATATCGTTACTTGTCAGTTGGTCTTGCTTCTTCCGCCAACAGAAACGTCTGAGAAATTCGGAGCGAAACTGTGGACTGGTTGCTAAATAAATTGGAAACTTGAGCGCAAAGTGAGACATCGAGGTATACTCAATGATCATTCTGACGGTAAAAAAGAAGAAATAACGTTTCCACATTGGATCTGTTTCGATTTGTTCATCACTCAAGTAAACATCACCCTCTGGGAGTAAATTGTATATGAGAATCGCCACAGCGACAGAAAAGTGGCAAATGAGTAAATAAAATGAAGTGCATATTAAGGTTATTGTGCTTGAACGAACTCCACGACTGATTAGCTTTATTTCTTCTGACGGGTGTTGACTGTTCCCGTTCGCCATACTAGTCCGCAAGATGGAACTCATCGTTCGTCGTTTTGTTATTGTGGTTTGTCGAAGAACTCTTATGACAAAAATGTTGAAAACAAGACATGTAAACGGCAGACACCCGAAATAGAATCCCTCCGTCAGAAACGTCCAGTTTGTGTACAAAAAATTCATAATGTGGGTTCTGTTGCTGATTGATTGATGAGTTTCACAGAGCATACCATCGAACGTGTAGACAAATGCTTGGACTGAGCCAACCATACCACAAAATATGACTAGAAGAAACACAACTCTCAAGGCACCTTGTGCACTGGAACGAATGAACCATTTTTGTGAGCGAAATGGATGACATATCGCGAGAAACCGTTCAAGTGTGAATATGACTGTCAGAGTTGGACTCAAATATTGTATGGTGTAATTGATCACAGGAAATATTTCACAAATGCCTGTAAAATTTAACACAGGTTGCTCCCAAGCAATATGAAGATACCAGATCACTTGGACGCACAGAAAGCTCACATCGACTACTCCCAAAGAGGCTTGATACACTGCGGCAGCGGCACTACCACTTCGACGCATTGTTCGACTGCCCCATGTAAACATGTTGAATATACCGCCAGGAATTCCAATGATAGCCCAAATCGGATAAGCTGCGCGCTCGATATATCGAACATGTGGGGCAAAACGTTGGTAGAATAGTATATCGCTTCCGTTGTATCTATCATAGACAGTGCTGGGCTCCTCCATCGCATTTATTCCGATGCAATCAAGGCATATTTTGACAACGAGATCGCGAACATCAAAACTTTAATTATTATATATACATTTTGAAATTCTGAACAACCAATCAAATCAGAATCTTGAAAATGACCAATAAGAATGGTTCATAGAACTTGGTTAATCGCATTGGTTGAACTGGGTGTACGAATGCGAAATAGATTAAAATAAAAGCTAATG
This sequence comes from Atriophallophorus winterbourni, assembly GCA_013407085.1. Lineage (NCBI taxonomy): Eukaryota > Metazoa > Platyhelminthes > Trematoda > Plagiorchiida > Microphallidae > Atriophallophorus > Atriophallophorus winterbourni. The sequence continues at coordinate 44,584 of JACCGJ010002733.1, read as the reverse complement.
ACGATTAAGCTGTCAGAGGTCATACGAAGACACAGGGAAATAACATCCAATCTCTATTTGTTCATCGATTATTTTGTTCACAGTTAATTTATTTAATTGATAATATCCTATGTTGAAAGTTAATTATTTATAATGGTTAAAAACTATTAAAGTGGGTAAAATGAGATCGAAAAGTTTGATTAATCGAGAAGTAATGATACATAAAAAACCAAAAATCACAAAGTTCGAAATAGTATGACATTGCGTTGCGATTATACGATATGTCATGTTAACGTATTACAGATGGCACTGGAAGATAGACCCTCTAAAATTTAATATTCGTGAAACGTTTTGTAGTCCCCAAAAGATTTATTCATTTCTCAAGCTAATATAACTATTGCAACGAAGCAGTTGGTTGAGCAGACGTATGAATCCAGAGTAAGTGAAAATTGCTTCGCCCACTTGACAATTAACTGTTTCAGTCTCAAACCTGATTGCGTGGCTGGTGAATTCAAACTATGTCGTAAATTTTATAAGGTCAGTCAAGAAAAAAAGATGAAAAACAAGTACACGTATCGATTCAACACATAAATAGCGTTTTACTGGTAGCATTTGGGATTTATGTAAAGAAAAACGAATATAAACATGTTGAAACTAATTACACGCCCTTCAGATTTTACTGGAAGATTTGTTGATGCATTGGATACAGGATTACTTGACTGTTATTGTTATCAAGGTTAGAGTTGATGGGGCACTATCCAGCCCAGTAGAAGTTACATGTGGCGTACCTTAAGGCTCTGTCCTGAGGGTAATACTTTTCCTCGTGTACGCTAACCTTATACCCGAAATCGTACGCAGCAAAATCATTTTATTTGCGGAGGACATAAAAGTCTGGACTAGCGTACGCACCATAGAAGATTGCTAAATTCTCCAAAAAGATCTCGAGCACTCCTTGCGGAACTGCCTTCCATTCAACATTCAAAAATGTAAAATGTTAAACGTCGGTAAATCCTTCGAATTCACATACTCTCTGGGATCTTAGCAACTGTCATGGGTTGCTGGAGAGAAAGACCCGGGCGTGTGGATTAGCAGTAACTTGAAGTCTTCACGGCAGTGTTCTGTTGTATACAAAATGTCTTGCCAAGGCTTAGGATTGTTCAGAAGGATCTTTGGTCGTTTCACAAAGCAGATACTCCCGCGGATAATTACCACCTATATCAAACCAATAATGGAGAACTCTGTTCAAGCATGGTCGCCATGGTTACAGTAGGACATGACCATGCTGCAACGCGTATACCACCGCGCTACAAAACTGGTGATCGGGCTATATAACAGGCCAGACCTCTTTGACTTTTCTTTACCGTAGTATCAGGGGTCACTTCATCCTGCTGTTCAACATTCTGCATACAGTTGGTCACCCACTTCAACACCTGTTTCATCGGCAAGAAGCACGTGGAAGCAGATCGCAGGGCTACAAGTTAATTATTCCACACTCCAGATCAAATTGTCGAATGTTTTTCTTTGCTGTTAGAGTTTGTTTTATATGGAACTCTTTGCACCCACATATCATTTGCGCATCAAGCCCTAACTTGTTCAATGCGGAACTTGACAAGTATATGTTGACTTAATCCAACCTCGCACCTGAATACACGTGCTGACTTTTCATATTGATAAAATCTTTGTGTTATTTTTGTGCATTCCTTATATTTTTAATCTGTGGTTACTGTAAAGTATTTGCTTTTTGGACCATTACATCTTTGAATAACTTCGAATTCAGCAGGTGGAATCGAAGATATTTTTTAGCAAACAGCATAACCTGTTAGATAAAAGTTACATTTCGGTGTATCTGGCTAAGTGGAATACTGAAAAATGAAATGTAGTACAAGCTAATCAAATGTCGTAGCTTCCATTTACTGGAATTTAACGCAATTTTATTTGTTTCTAACAAACTTCTTTTCGCAAGATACTGAATAAATAATTACATTCTTCGATTATATTACCCTCAACTCGGTACTCAGATGAGAAAGAACATAATGTTACATGACATGAGTTGATACATATGCAAATAAAATGATGAGCGAATTTCATAACTTCAAATTCATGAAATGCGACTACTTAGAGTAAACCTAAGCAGTGACGTAATTCCAACATGAAGGATCAAGATTTTATGGGGAAAAAAGCAATCCATTTACATGTATCATTGGACGAGAGCTATAAAATCCAGAGGATATAATCAAAATTCTATCGAGGCTTTTGGTTTGTGTGGGTTCATATGAGGTCAATTTACAGGGCTGATAGTGGAGTGCTCTTTGATATAAACATTCAGTTTTGATTTGAAATCACGGATCGCCGGAGCGTTCCCAATATACTGTGATAGTGAATTCTACAGACATCAAATACGCACCGAGAATATAAGGACGTCTACAATTGAGTATTGATTGCGGTATAACGAGAAAACTTGAATGACGCCGTGTATTATTAGGGGAACTAAGTTTTATCAAATCGCGGATAGGGTGAATTCCATATGTAGTATTTTAACTGTTAGGATCATATCGCTCCTTACTCTTCTTTTTTAAAATCGGTCAATTCCAACATGGCCATTCGGTGTTGGTATGGAATGTGCTACATCCCATCAACTAGCTTCGTCGCCCGGTGATAAATTTTACTCAGCAATTCAATGTCTTTACGCAACCACGGTGCGCAAGCTTGGATCATGTATTCTATCGTCGGATGGATGTAAGTATTTAAAATACGGGGGAGCGTATTAATAGAGAACCGCCCAAATATTCCCCTCAATATTCGCAATATACCGCTTGCCCTGTTGAATAATTTCTGACAATGACTATTCGGTTTCAGGTTATTATTAATCCAGATAACGAATTCCTTTTTCAGCGCTGGTCCAAGTCAAGTTTTCATTACCCAGATTATAAGTATGCTCATATTGCCGACCCAGTTGTAACATTTCACATTTAAGTATGTTGAAAACCATCTTCAATCTATCGGACTTGCTTACATATTTTTAAGTCATCAGCAATAAGAACCATCTTGCTTAGTACTACTGGCGCAATATCAGTTATTTATAACAAGAAAAGGATAGGGACGACCACTGAACCTTGAGAGACGCTGCTGCTGACGTTGATGATTTTTGATGGAACGCATTTAATGTGGACTCGCAGATGCCGATCGGTCAGATAATCCATTATCAACGATAATAAGTTTGCTGGTTTCCAATAATGCCTATGCAGAAGCAGGCTGTGCTTCAACTTATCCAATGCCTTTGAAACATCAATATACCAGTCATGAACGGAGTATCGTAAATCAAGAGATGTTGTCCAATCCTCCATAGTGATGAGTAAATTTGAGAGCTGAGATCTGTTTCGGCGAAATCCATGTTGTACTGCTGATACAGGCCCTTCAGTTTCAAGGTGACCCAAGATACACTCAGTCAGGATGCCCTCCATAATTTTCGAGATGCAGGGGAGAAGCGTAACAGGTCTGTAATTTGCTATGTATTGTATATTGGTATTATCACGCCAGCTTGCTAAGCTCACGGTACATAACCGTCGCGAAGACATCCGCTAGACTCTATGAAAACTGTGTATAACACGCACGGAGAATTGCTAGGGTATGTTGTCCCCACTCGGGGATTTCCACAACGAGTTTGTCAATTATTAGTTAAATAATCGGTTCTGAGGAGTTCGATAAACCAATATGCAATGGTTGCTGTTCAGGGCAGAACAATCTTAGTAAAATCTCGCGAGCGCATCCACGGTCTCTGGAACTGTAGTAATCAGACCTTGTTGTGTCTTGAGCGTAAAACACCCGGTTTCACTTTCGTTCTTTCAATCAACCAAACTGCAGGAGTAGCAAAATAATAATGAATGGCTCAGGCTCGTCTTTTCATTGAAATCAATTGAGCAATTGCATAAACACATTCAATCGATACCGCTTTATGTATTGATGGATCATGTGGTATGTGATTAGGCATTAAACAGCATTAAAAATAACAAGAGAACACGCAAGTATCGCCACTGCTTGACTTCGTGCTCTACGGTTTTCTTAATCGATGCTCGAGAAGTATTTTCTGGTACACCAAGTGGAACTTCATATTTCGCTCAGTGCGTATGTGAAGTTCTTTTTGCGTATCGCGAAGTCAGACTTTATAGAATTTAAATCACTTTTGGCTTGACTTTGTAAAGCAGCTTTAGATTGCACAGCTGAGGTCGAACGTAACAGCATATCTCTGTAACAATTTCCTACGGTCGTGGTCATTTTAGCGTCTTCCAAAACGGTATTAACCATCATATTTCCCTTTCCTGTCACACCAATAGCCCTAGTCTGAGATTCCTTCAGTAGCGGCTTCGACATCGTTTTATTGATCACTTGCGTACTCACATGATTTACCGATAATTCTTGCACACGTCGAAGGCTCATCTCGAAACTTGCCATTCTATTTTCTATTTTGGCTTCAAAAGTATCGGTTTCATGCAAGGACTTGGCTCTTCTTCAAACACGGACATAGCAGTCTCCTGGATCCATTTCATTTTTTTATTATTATCGAATCAGGGGCTAAAGTTCGGTCACATTCACAATTGATCTTTCCCAAACAAGGGAAACACGTTATGACTTTACTCGGTTTGGGCCTCACCGGTTGTTCACACGCTTTGAAGAAAGCGAGAGCAGGTGTCTCAGCTACTAATTCGGTTTTTGAAAACCCATATGGTCATTCACTTTGAACTAGTTCACCCACCAAACCGCCTTGATAGATATCCCAAATATAATATCGTGAGTTGCATCACAGCCAGTTGTCTAATTTGGGTTTATTGTGATACTTGGGCCAATGAAACGATTGGAACGAAAAAGGTAGAGTAATAACTTCTGAAAGTATTTGCCGTTTACAACACGTTTCAGTGGCCCGTTGTGAGTGTTCAGGTAAATCAGTAGTCGAAACAGTAGGGGATATTTTCACACATCCAGGGTATGTCATGCGTCAATTGATCAAACTGAATGTAGCATAGTCCTTAGGTGCGGATGGCATCACGATGGATAACCTCAGGTTTTGTTATCTTCAGCGTTGTGAACCGCTCTCCTGCCTGTTTAACTATTCATTGTTAAAGTGAGTAGTATCAAAATTTGAAAGTCTGGCGTATTTTCAATAGAGTAACCGATCTAACGCTGTATATTATCTTCCATTTACGCAACTACCTGTTATCAGCAAGGTCATAGAGCGAACAGTCTCAGAAAGAATGGTTTTCACACATTCAAACGCGTAATTTCTTTCGCAATCGCAGTATGAATTTTGATCTCATCGCTACAATATGTGCAACAATTTATCCATTTACAAGCGAGCTTAGAAGCTTCTAGGTATGTTTTGACGGATCTTCAGAGCCATTACGCCTGTAACGTTGCCAAGCATCATGAAGACCTACTTAATTCCCACAATGGAACACGCATCGCAAGCATGGACTCCGTGGATGAAAAAATATATATTCTTACTCGACAGGATATATCATCATGCAACTAAACTCGTGCGTGGTTTTCGAGACATTACATACGAGGAAAGGTTGGAAAAGCTGAGGCTCCCCACTCCCCTACAACGTATACATCGAACTGACGTTATCATTACTTACAAAATATTGAATGCTCCAGATCATCCACTCAAACATTTGTTCAAATACTGTGAATCAGGAATTACACGTAGCCACTCAGCGGCACTACCGATTCCCCATTCCCGTACTAATTGTCGCCGATATTTCTATTCGGTACGTGTCTGTTTCCTGTGGAATGCCCTTCCCGATGCAATTATCACCTCTCCCTATATCCAAACATTCAATCGAACCTTGGACACTTATTTGTTAGATAACGATTTGACGATGCCTGTGTATTGACTCAGGGTAAGCATATTACTTGACTCCAGTGACACCGTATAATTGTTTTTTTATACCTCTTATTGAACGCATATTTACTATGATATGGTAATTGTAAAGCTATGTGCTTTTTGTGACCATAAATTCTTGAATCTTGAATCTTGAATCATGATGATATCTTCTAAATTGTTTCTGTTCTCGGATGATATGAAAACATGCATGCAGATCAGTTCTGCTGAAAATTGTGAGAACCTACAAAGTGATATGGACAACGTGCCAGATTTAGTGGCTGTGGATGATATGACAATCGATACACGGAAATGCAATTTTCTCCTACATGGCATGACATTTTAATTCGAACTGAAATCTAGACATGACACTCGAGAGAGAAAGTATATATAAGTGGTGAAATGAAAAGCGTGATTAATTGCTAGAATATGTATCGACTGGCCAAAATATTATCAAGTATCTTTCGAATAATATTTCTTAGATTCTCGCTGGTAAGGTTAACAAGGAAAATGAACTTCTACCTTCGACCTACAATATATACGGTAGAGGGATAATTGATCACGAAAATAAATTCATCTGTTTAAAGAAATCTATTACAGATCGAAGAAGTTAGTAATGGGTATCTGCGATCTTCTCAATACCAAAAGATTGCGACGTTTGGGTTTATGGGACTCTACCCAAGGATGATACTGCATGGAATTATTTTCAATAGAATTGTTTCTACCGAAGGACGTACACTAAGACACTTGTTTCAACATTGTTGTGAGAAATCAACACGTGGAAATACATCACAAATTGCCGGCAATATTTTTTGCGTATCCACTATATTTTTCGAAACTTTCCTAAATTAACCAGTAGTGGAGAGTTCATTGCGTCTCATCATTTAGAGCGAAATAGGACTTATATATGAGAGCATCATACATTTGATATACTCCACTTGTCATATACTGTTATTTATAAATATTTTCATTAAAAGCATAATCCTGTTGTGCTGCAGAGTGTTATTTTCAAAACACATATTTTCATGATTTATTGAAAAAATACAATATTGAGAAACACAATATTATTATTTCATGTTGTATACTACTTGTACTCCACACGAAACAACCGAAAACTGTACACCATTTTAAATCCTATTCATTTCAAACGTTCACTTGTTTGGAACGAATGTGGGCTAAGAGGTGATCCTATAAGCTAGACAAGTAGTTTACCTGGAACTACCTACCTTGTAATGTTGCAAATTCACCCAACTTGGATATATTCAAATCGAATTCGGACAATTTCATGTTCACCAATCCAAACTTTGAACCTATATATTTTACACCATAAAAGCTTTGAACTTTGAAACCAGTTTCTGTCCAATGGATTTTTACTTGATTCCTGAATTGCTCAGTAAGCAAACAAATCCCGTTTTCTACCCATGTTATTCGTAATTCCCATATTATTCTGTGGTTTTTTCAAGCCATTTGCTTTTTAGACCATTGAAATTAAATTGAATTGAATTGAATGTGGCTTCTGAAAAATGTTAACCCAATTACGCAAACAATGAGGTTTTTATGCATAAAAAACTTCAAAATTCCAGGAATGTAGAATCCTGTAATAATCGTTCGAAAATATTTAAACCGTGAACAGCGCCGATTTCATTGCTTTTCTACTGAGCACCGTAAGATTGCAAGAAATTGTTTTCCGGCACGCAATCAAATGTTTAAAATGTTGTCGCATTCAGTACCAGAAGTGAAGTTGAAACGTTTGAGGATGGTGCTAAATTTGAAATTTTGACGGTGTTCAACGGTCATATCTTACTCCATTCTTGCATAGGATCATCGAAAAATTGTTGAATTGGCTCAATGACTACAAATCTAATTACCCATGTACCCATTGACAATGCACTATCAAGTCCAATCACCTAAACTACATATGCTGTAGTTTAAAAACATCACTTCAAACTAACACTGCCTTAACAAAGGCATCACGTTTCTTTAATCTACTCTAACGGATATTTGAGACATTTTCGCTCAAGATATTCACAAGGATCATGAAAACATGCTCCAGATCAGTCATGGAATACGCTGTGCAGTCATAGTCTCGGTGTCTCAAAAAAGATGTAGAACTAATGCAGCGAATCTATCGCCACTCAACAAAACTAGTTCACAGCATCTGAAACACGCCTTATAAAGAAAGGATAGCTCACCTGAATCTATTCTACTTTCATTACACTTGCTTGCATGTCTTTAAAACGTATTTAGGAGAGTTTTTATTAAATTATTCGTTTTCTGACTATTTTATAAATTTTAATCTAATTGCTAATCTTGTTTTATCCACTTACATTTCAATGTTTACCATCATATGGGTATTTTTAGACCATTAAAAACCTTTTCAAGATTCAAGATTCAAGAATTTATGGTCACAAAAAGCACATAGCTTCACAATTACCATATCATAGTAAATATACATTCAGGAAATAGGTATAAAATGAACATGTAATGTCAAGTATAGTCAAGTTGTATAGTTACCATGAGTCAATACGCAGGTGTTGTCAAATCGTTATGCAACAAATAAGTATCCAAATTTCGAATAAACGTTCCGATGCTGGGAGAGATGACAAGAGATGCGGGTAGGGAATTCCAAAGGAAACAGACACGTACACAATAAAAATATCGGGTTGAATCAAATTTTTGCTGAAGATTATTGTTCACGAATGAAGTCATTTTCTTATTCTTCTTCTACAATTGCATACAGACTCACATGTAGCCTATGAGCAAACCTTTTGCAGATGAAAATGTTCTCCGATAGACAAAGTTAAACATGAAATTTGCATAACAAACATTTTGATGACCAATCCACAAATGTGATCCAAGTCATCTTAACGAATCGAAGGAAATTACCGGTATGTGAACATTCTCTGCACTTGCACACAACAAAATTCTTCCCACAGTTTTCCATCAATAAGTTTTAATAATCGTTGATACATTGGAAAAGCGGTGTACAAAACTAATCCTGATGAGCATAATAAATACCAAAGAAATTTGCGGCTTTTAAGTGCAGAGGATATGAGTGCAGCTAAAACAGTTCATTCTCTTACAGACGTTAGGCAACAATAAAGTAGTAGAAGAAACCGAAGAAAATACATTTATTATGTACACGCATTTTCAGCAATTACAATTATTTCACCACAAAATTAAAAGAAATAAAAAATGACGAACAAATCTCGATATTATGTTTCAACTTGTCAAATACAAGAATTTTCGTGTCCGTCTTGATTGATTACTTCATTATATGATCCAGGTTTTTTATCGAATGCTGTAACCGAACTTTATCGGTTAGAATTTTTATTGTAAAACCTGGTATCTCTTAATTCTTTTAAACTGTGCGCATCAAAAATTGTACACCGTTGATACAAAAGTATCATGAATTTGGCAAACAGTTAGTGTTAGAATTTCACGTTGAAACAGGATGAAAATGTTTTGAAAAATAAATCGAATTCGCGGCGAGTTGCAGGACCGCAAAATATAATAACAAGAATAACGTAGGATGGTACAATCACAATTGTATAACTTCGGACACACGACAAGTAAGGGAGGAATACCGAGGCAGAATAATCGTAAAAATTTTGTACATCCAGGAGATTCAAAACGGAGATGTTAACATTAAACACACAAAATTGAGTGAAATAGCAAAGAATTTTGCTTTGTATTTATTCAGGTTGGGATAACTTGTAACTTTCTTCAGTAACCTGATCCACAAGAAACATGTATCAAAATATCGACAACAGTCATTTCAAAAGTAATTTACAGGTATTAATTTTTTTACTTTTGGAGTTATTATGTGAGAGAGTTCAGATGTTATGCTGGAATTGAGTAGCCTGTTGGTGTCGTGTAAAAATAAAAAATATCTAAAGTATTGTGTTGCTCACATCCCCCGAAATTACACTCCTCTACCGGTTTCTCGCTGTTTGTCGCCATCATGTGGAGACAGTAAGATTAGGTTCAGTGAGCCTTGAAACAACACATTACTTTGGTTATCCACAAGCACCTTGAGTGCTTAACCAAGAGTCACTTTGTGATTCTGTGTTTAAACATCGTGGTTCGTTGTACGAACCCCATTCAACAGTGGCATTCAAGTATAATCTTATAAAAATATCCACTTTTTAACACCGCCTTTCTGAATGTGACTTGAATTATCAGTAAATTTACTCATTTAATTTGGCCCACACGGCGATGTTATGGAGAACACCGCCATACTGACACTAAACAAGTGGAAGGAGCGCCGTATAGACCAAGTGTGAACCCATAATTATTCGGCTTTCGGAAAAATGCATTAGAACTTTTCGAGCTACAAAATCCACAGAAGCATGATGTGGACAAGGTCAGAAACAATCGGTTCGTCAAATTGGGCCCAATAAGCCAGCCGTGGTGACGGTTTAAATAAGCGGTTGGCATGAGATCGATTGGAAAATAGCATCGAGGTTACAACTGGGGTAGTCGTGTTGACGTCGATGTTGTGGTTACGTAATTTGAATATAAACATTAGGTATGGATTCTCATCCTTGCTGTGTGTGTAATAAACGCCCTTGATCAATTAGCGTTCAAATGAGTTAAAGGATTCGTCCTTAAACACAATTATCTTTGGACACGGTGACCCCTTGAATGCATCGGGACACAATTAGCAAGTGGCAGTAGAACGCTGGCGTGATTATTGTAAGGTGAATGACCCGAACATTGGTGATAAGAGTCAAGATGTTGGCCATCCTCTTCACGTTACCCGGTAACTTGAGCTGTTGGAATAACGAGCCCGAACACAGTCAATACTCCGAAGCAGTTTATGCGGTTCAAAGAACGTTCTGAGGAAAACGAGAAGGCTTCTCTCTCCCTACAATAAGAGTTAATTCAATCGAAAGGTGCTACCGTTTAAAAATTTTGCTGCACATTCAAATTTGGTTTTGGCGGGCATCTGGGTTGAACTAACTCCTTGCGATGTTTATTTAGATTTTGAGCTTAAACCGTTCAATTGAAAGTTTTAATTCCAATCCGATGTACATTTGCGACAAACCTTGTGGATTTTATGAGGATAAACCTTGCTCATTCTAATAACAAAATTCATAAAATGATATCAATTTGTTTCAATTGCCAAGTTGTATATAGACAAAAATATGAGTGCCCTCTTTCTATTTATTTTACAACTTTCGCCAATATTCTCAATTGCACTGCGTACACAAAACAATCTAATTTCAATATATTTCTGCCGCAAGAACTGAATAATTTTTCACACAAAAGTCATACAATCAAAATGGCGAAGTGGCTTGACAACGTTTGTGGAATGGTCGGATTATCTGACAAATGGATTACCTAAGTTTATCAGCAGGGACATTGCTACTAACCTGTCATAAAAGCGATAAGAATAATGTGTCGCTTTTTTGTCGAACAATCGCGTTCTCCTTCAGCTTAATTTGGCGATAAATTCCCACTTCTACTGTGAAAAATAAGAGAAAAAGATGAGGTCTCTGTTTGTTTTTTAGGAAAATTCCGTCGCAATAATTTATTCAATATAACAGTTGAGGATCCTCCTTGTGATTTATTTTTATAATTGTTCGAATCACGTAATTTCTAAAAAGGAACCAGAAAAGTTTGATTTGAAATATAGTTGCAATTTTGACAGATTGTTTGAATAGATTTGAGACCGATTGGGATTCCAAAGTCATAAAATGAACTTTTGCAATCCATGGATTAATGCAGTCTTGGGTAAAGTTTCCCTTTTGACACAGAAGCTTAGTGAGTCTCAAGTTGTTCGTACTAACAGAGAGCAAGTAAAAAGAGCATTTACCTGTATGTATGTATGAAAGCACAAGTCTGATCCAGGCAAAGTGCCGTACAGTCAGAGACTGCACGTGGGCTAAGATACTGTCAGGTCGCCCAGGCCTAGACAGATATGAAAAAGAAAATGGAAATGGTAGTGAGACTCCAGCCTGTTTCAGCATGCAGCTCACTACCGGTGGCCAATCAATTTAGCGCGATGTTAGCCGCATTTACCTGGCAAACCTACAGTTAACTTTGATAGATCAAGCATGCAGTTGGTGTGTCAGTTAATCTTTATCTCACCTGTCTATTTGAGTTAACATTGAATTGTTCAGGTAATTGCGATTTAAAACAGATCCGTTTATGTACTGACAGCCCGAGACTGATGAAGCTTCTGTGTCAGAAATGAAACGGTCCAAATTGCTGTCTAACCGATGCATTGCAAAAGAATCTACTGACCATCAGTTATGATATATTTGTTTATATTGTAATCTAATAAATATACTATAACATAGGAGTATTAGATACATGTTGGTCCCGTAAGTAGCGATGGGCGAGAGTAATATTTATTAAAATTTTTGTTGAAACCAGAATATGTCTTACTTACAAATGAGTGATTCAATGCAGTTGGCACACAATGGTACCTCAATTCTTTTTACTCGCCTCGCGCAATGTTTAGCCATTGCTCATGAGTGTGTTCCAATATCGAAATTTGGAAATATTTAAAGTTATTTATTCTTTTAATTTCCTGATTTTCTAATATCCAAATAAAATCACAAAGCTTTATCATTAGATATTTCGAAAAATCTATGGATAGGTGGTGAACCGTAATATTCGAGCTTAACAAATACCGAATGATCGTCAAACATCTTTCCAAACATTTCCGACATAACTTTTATTTTTATAAGCTCATTGTATGGTATGAAAATCCACGAAATTTAGCGTTGTGTGGATCCTGATCTTATCTTCTCCAACTGATGACGGCAAACAGTATTATACCAATCGTGGTTTGTGATGGAATTGCATGCAAATAGATATTTTTGTTCTATCAAGTTTTGTTCTCAAACAATCTGTCAACGTTCAAGTCTTGAAAATAAGTGATGCTGGTATGTAGATTGAAGACGTGGGTAGCGTGGGTGGCCAGCTGCATGGAAAAATGATGATGTTACGTGTAACTTTTTATCTCAAAATGTATTCAATGGAATTATTTGAAATTCGGTGTGTTGTTTGTTAATATAAACGTGCATTATTTGATTGAATTTTATGTGATTTCCTTGAAAAACAAAGGTTTGGTAAGTATTATTATAAACTTATTTTTTCGAATAAACACCTATTTTGTTCATCTCAGTGTGGGCAAGGAAAATGGTTTATAATAAATGCAAGTGTTTTTACATGATTTTCAGAGTGTATAGTGTACAATAAGATACAAAAGACATAAGTTAACCATGTTTGGGTAGTTTTGCATGCGAGAAAAATATTTATAAAAGGTTTGCGTGAGAAAAAGCGCAAACACAACCAACATAGGTCCAAAACTAAGAGATATACAGTATTCAAAACACTTTTATTGCACTCCTTGGCACGTCTTATATACACATGCTTATTTTCATCTTTTCATCTCAATGTTTACTACAAAAATTTCGAAATCAAAATGCACTTCGACACTGCAATTCAACATTTGAGACAAATGAGTTTGAAGTTTTACGCCGAAGATATGGACCAATGAGAACGCGTTTCCGCATGGAAATTGCTCTCCATTTTCGAGACAATTGTGCCTTTGTGAATGAAATTTTCCACGTGGGAAATAGATTACTTCCAAGTCCGTTTCTTGACGTTTCAATCCGTATACAACATGTCTTGTCTTTCGTTTCCGTTCGGAACCATGGGTTGAATGTCAGCGTATTATGTGCCATCTTTGGACTTAGGAAAAAAATCTTTCGAACCAGTTCTTCAAAAACTCCTTCATTTTCATAGAAATAGGTATTTTTGGACAAAATAAATTATGATACCGGATAAAATAGACATCAAATTATCATTTTCTGAAGACAAAAACTCAAAACACATTTTTTTGAAGAAAATACCATGCCACCTTAAGCGGAGAAAATGTTTTCAACGAATCTGAAAATTATTCTTTCTGGAATTTTGAAGCGTGCAATTAAAATGCTGAACTAAGGGTGAAAAATAAGTTAGCATGAAACGTCTTGCCTATAATTTTATTAATTCGACTTAACTAAAATTTCCTCACAAAATTAAGTATGTTGCACATATCTTTATCAGTTTCATTTCTTTTTCGTTATCAGTTCAAGATAGTAAGATTAGGTTTGGCAATCCGTGTAATTTTACACAGTTAATAATTTTGTATAGCATCTCAAGCTTTCGAAGTGTATATGTGAAGCACAGTGTCAATTAGGCCTGACCGAATTGGCACTTTGCTGGATAATTCAAGGTAATTTATTGAGGTATTGGTCTAAAATGCAAATACTTCATAGTAACCATAGAATAAAAATATTGAATATGTATAAAAAGAACAAACGTGTTTTATCTTTATACAAAGTCAGCTTGTGTATAGAACTGTGAGGTTGGTTTCAATTAACATATTCTTGACAAGTTAAGCTTTGAACTTGTTCAGCCTTGATGCACAAACTCGAGTAAACAGACAGATTGATGTTGTCTTCGTCTAGGTGACTAGACATCCATAGGATTCCAATAGGCTGTTCAGTGAAACGACCAGTAAGAGGTGATGGATGGAGTGTTTTTACCGGCTACCGATAGTTGCTTCTTGACAATTGATCCTCTGGCAATTGCTCCTTGACAAATTACTCCTCGGACAGTTGCTCCTCGGGCATTTGCTCTTTGACCAATTGCTCCTTGTACAAGTGAACTGAGTTCACTTGAACTCATTTCCACGGAGATGGAGTCGCCCGGACCAGTGGTCTTTTCTCTTTCGTTCACACACATAAAAATCAACAGTAAGGTCACTCCTGCTGGTTTGAGCTTGAACTCAGTTCACTTGTTTACTTGTTTGATTGTCATGAATAGTTAAATAGTTCAGTTGAAGGCTACCTTCCAAAATGGACAGACACGTTACTTGGTATTTGTCTCAAAAGGGCAAACCCACGGCTTGCTACGAACGTTTCGTGTACAACAAAAAGGAAACCAGCAAGAGTGACCCCACTGTTGATTTTTATGTGTGTGAACGAAAGCGAAAAGACCACTGTTCCGGGCGACTCCGTCTCCGTGGAACTACAATCTTGAAGTCATCAGAACACAACCATGCCCCCGACGCGTGTCGCAAGAATGTTCTGAAGGTAGTTGATTCCATCAAAAGACAAGCGTCTACAACAGAAGAAACCACAATGATGATCATTGCCAGTCAGTGTACAGGCGTTTCTGAAATCACAGCAGCTTCTTTGCCAACAGAACGGGCACTTAAGAGACAAATACAAAGAACGCGAAACCGCAATGGTCGGGTCCCACCACTGCCTGCAAGTCTGGAAGATCTGAATATTCCTGATGACTACAAGACCTTTGATGATGGAGAGCTCTTTCTTCTGCACGACTCTGGACCTGGCTCTCAGCGCATTCTGATTTTCTCAACCCACCAAAATCTGATGTTATTGTCTGAAAGTCAACACTGGTTTGCCGATGGAACATTCAAAGTGGCGCCCAGCTTATTCCATCAATTGTACACAATACACTGTTGCTGCCAAGGACTCATGATGCCGGTGGTGTTTGCACTGCTGCCTGGAAAAACAACGGCAGTATATCGTCGGGTTCTACAGGTACATAATACCATTATCATATTCAGCATGATAAGCGTTAGGGTTATTTTCATCATTTTCATGACATTTTCCACCCCTTACTGACACATATGCCTTTTTATGCTTTTATTTTTTTCTTTTTTTTAAACAGGCTCTCAGAGAGCTGCAGCCAAACCTTGCACCGACGACCTTGATGTGTGACTTTGAAAATGCTGCCATCCGTGCTTTTGAACAGGAATTTCCTGGCCTTGTAGTGACAGGCTGCTTCTTTCATCTGGGTCAGTGCTGCTGGAGGAAGTGTCAGCAACTTGGATTAGCTACCACCTATGCTGAAGAGGATGGTCTTTTTGCATGTTGGATTCGGTGTCTTCCTGCGCTTGCATTTCTTCCCCGTGACCAAGTTGTTGGGGCATTTGAAACTCTGACAGAAAATCAAGGTTTCGTCACATGCATGGCAGAGAAGGGAGGCGAGGCATTTGTTGACTATTTTGAAGACACCTGGATCGGGAGGCCACCAAGACGGCAAGGAGCTGAACGCCGTGCCCCCATGTTTCCCATCGAACTGTGGAACCAGTACGAACGCACCATGTCAGACATGCCACGAACCAACAACAGTATCGAGGCCTGGCACAACAGAATGCAGTCTCTTGTGGGAGCGTTCTTCCCTCATGTGTTCAGATTCATTGACAGCATCAAAAAAGAACAGATGTTAAACAAAAACACAATAACCCAGCTGTTGAGTGGTCAGCCCCCACCACCAAAAAGGAAGAAACACATCAAACTGGCAGAAAGAATTAAAAGAGTTGTTGAAGGTCAGCAGGGTCGGGACACCGTGAGTGTACTGAAGAGCATTGCCTTTTGCTACAATTTGTAGGCTTCTGTTGCAGAGGAAGAAGGAGAAGACAATCAAGACAGTAGTTTGGAAGATGTTTCATAACAGTGATATTTTTTGTGTGCAGTTATCAGACATGAGACCAGGATTTTGTGAAAAACACTGAAAAACACATGGCTTAGTTATTGTTATTGTTATTACAGTGATCTATAGTATTTTAATCAATTTTTATTAAAATGTTCAAAGAAGAAAAAATACTTGTCTTCACTTGTATGAATTATTTTCGTCGCAATGTTAACCAATCTGATTGTGATCTAAAAGTCATGGAGCAATTGGTCGAGGAGCAATAGGGCAAGGAGCAATTGGACAAGGAGCAATTGGGCAAGGAGCAAATATACCAAGGAGCTATTGTCAAGGAGCTATTTTCGCGGAGTAATTGTCGGGGAGCAATTGTCAAGGAGCAACTGTCGTGGAACCGTTTTTAACCCCATTAGCTGTTCTGACAATCATAGTTGAAGAAGCTTCTGTATCAAAAGTGAATCGTTACACAAAACTGCTCTAACAGAGGTCGTACTAATTTATCTTTATGACCATGTAATATCTATTCAAGAGTTCATAATAGCACAGCAAGCAAAAACACGTGCTAGCTGTGTTCGGCTCTATCACATGCATGAGATAATAATATGATTGATTTAAATTACTTACAATATGCAATATAATATTATACTCAATCATTTCTCTGAATACACTGCAACTATCCTAATTTCTTCGAACACTGACACTTCACATAAGGCTTGTTGCCTGTCTCAATAAACAAGCCCAAGTAAAGTAGAAGAATTCGCCTGACAGCGTGAATTAATTTTGGTTTTGTTGTAAGTGCAAAGTATAAATTAGCGATAACCTGCATATGATGTAATCCTGTAGGGAATTGGGACACATATAAAATAAGTTTTAATCCACCACGAATCTGTTCACTCAACCGGCAAATGACTACAACATTTTCTTTGTGGTGAATAAATTTGAAAATAGCAAAACGAACCACATTTGTGGATCTCAGCCAGATATTTCGGCAAATTACTAGCACACAGAGGGGCATTAATTACTCGTTATTTACTACAATGTTAGATCATTTGGATGAATACATTTCGGGATTAGTTACACCAGAGGATATGCAAAGTTTACCGTATATAAAAATCACACATTTTCATGCAGTTCCATCACACATACTTCACGGACGGTTTTCTGCTGTATGGTTTGCTCAGCTGAAGACAGTATGATAAAAATCCGCCCGCTTTGAAGCAAGGATAACGTTGACACGACCAACCTGTTCAAAAACATGTGCAAATACACGTGTAGATAAGTTGAAACCTATGGGCTTGGACAAGATAAAATTTTGAAGATTTATTGTTAAAAAAGCATTTAAATTTACATTAAGCAAGGGGTTAAAGCTGGTCTAAAGTGTATGTTGACCCTACTACGACAGCGCCGTCAGCGGTGGCTAAACCTAGTATACAGAATAGAAAATGGCCGTATTCTGAAAGACCTACACCATGGTAAGTTGAAATCAGGAATTTGACCATCAGGCTTACCGCACGTGCGGTACAATGACGTTTGAAAGAGAGATATGATAGCACTAGGCATTAACCGCATGAGTTGGAAAGTACTTGCTCTTGACCGCTCAAATTGGAGGCCTTGTGTGAAGCGTCGTCTGGAAGCTGGGGAAAAGCAGACACAGCTCATGGCTGCTGAACGCAAATCACGCGACAGGCTTGCAACTGTCGCTAATAGTCCGACTACTGCCTGTCGTTTCGAGCGCTGCAGGAGAGATTGCTAAGCTTGAGTCGGAATGTTTAGTCATTCGAAAGGGTGTAAAGCATGAATTAAATCAGACAATTTTGATGTACATCTATGGTCGACATCGACCGAATGAGGCCAACATCCACAACAACCACATGGTTTGAATATATGCACATATTGGTGAGGCAAAATCTCTCTCGCAACGGTTGCAACGATATGCAACACTTAGTCGATCGGCGTCAGTCTCTAGCAGGCCGCGTAATATGCGTTTAACAGTCAAGAGCTGTATCTGCTCATCACCAGCTTCAAGACGACGCTTTACACAATGTCGCTAATGTGCGCGGTGAAGAGCAGTTACTTCCAAATTCGCGGGGTCAGTTCCAAGAGCTTCAATATCTCCTTTGTGAATTTCTTTTTAATGCAAGTATTGTGTGCCAAATGGTCGACATCATGATTGCAACACACCATAGAGTAGATCTTAAGAAATATGACCATTTTCCATTCTGTAGACGTGGCCTAGCCGCCGCAGGCAGCGCTGTCGTAGTAGGGTGAACATGCTCTGTAGACCAGGTTTTGGAGGCCCATCGGCATTGGTCACTTTATTTATCCACGATATCCTCAATATATGACGGATGCTTCGTAGATTGAAAGCTTCCAGTTTGAGTGTCTTACGCGGATGGTCCAGGTACTACTGCCTTATAGTAAAGGATTTAGTACGCGCGCGCTTTATACGATCAACGTTGTCTTTTCTGTCAATTAGAGATTGCACCAAAATTGAGAGTTTAATCGGGACAAAATGACAACTACTCAGTCAATCCGCTAATCAATCTCCATGTCTAGCGAGAGGTTATCCCTAATGGTTAAACCAAGATATGAGAAATGATGTAATCGTTCAAGCTGACAGTTTCCAACAGTGATGATTGGAAACAATACAATCATTTGACCAATGACATTGGTCTTGCCTATGCTGATTGTTAGACGAAATTCTTTGCATGCCGACGAAAAACAGTCAATCAGCGTTTGGAGGTGTTTTTGGGAGTGAGCAATAAGGGCTGTATCTTCGGCAAACATCAGGTCGCGGATTAGCACATCTCGTACCTTGGCTTGTTCTCTCAACCGGTTCAGGTTGAAACGCTTGTCATCACTTTGCTTGCGTAGGTGAATGCCTACTGTTCTCGTCGTAAAAGCGTGCTTTAAAAGCAGAGCATAGAAAATGCCGAACATGAACACACCCTTGTTTGACGCCTTACCAAATTTCGAAGACTTATGCACTGAAACCGTTAAAATGTACTGAGCAATTCATCACTGAGTGGAACGAAATAACGAGTTTGAGCAGTCATGGAGGGCAGCCATTTCAGATCAAGCATTTTGAAAAGACCCTAACTGTTCCCGTTTTCTAACATCTTTGTTAAATCGATACAAACAGCGTATAATGGCATACGCTCTTCCCGACACTTTTCTCGATATATATATATATATATATATATCTTATATAATTAATAATATTCATGAGGTTAATGTCGGTATTGGCACAATCTCGAGTATTTCTACTGTATTCCGGCTGTAAAAAGTTATTTGAAACGAATGGAAATGTACGGATAAATTTCACCGCAGGCCCGAATGACTCGTCCTCTATCACAGCACATAAGAGTATGATCCCTGAAAAATTCTATCACCTATTGTCGCGCTGCAGCGGTTAACTGTGATTCGTGCTCGTTTCGAACTTGTTGCACAAACATCGTAACATCTCGGTGGTTTACAGACATAATCTTAAATTTCTGTAAAACACCTTTCGCCTTGAAGACATTTGTCGAAACCATATTGTGGGGTTTGATATGCATTCGCGGTGAGTGCGGCTACACAATATAAGCGGTGGAAACATTGAAGGCAAGAATCGCGAACTTCAAATAAGTCGTGGTTTCGGAATCATTGCTAATTGTCAACCGTCAAAATTTTGCTGCTTTCGACAAAAATTTCCGTCAAGGTCGCACGTACGAGCCCAATAAGGAGAGCTTGTAACTCGATGACAATGAGATCATAGTGACACCTGCAGCCGACTTGTTGGGAACAGAGTTTGAGATGTTATTTGTCTTATGTTGTGGCTTGATGTTTTGTTTCTTTTAATGGATGGACTGACTGGTGTTCTTTAGTGTTGTGTAATTCGGGCGTGAATGTGATCAGTGTTGGACTGGTTGACATCTCTGATGAATTGGAGATGCAATCGATATGAAATGTTGGCGGGTGACGTGGCCAAAGATGGATCGAGTATTCTCAAAGCCAGTGCAGAAAACGTACTGGGTTTTATGATAGGATATTCGGTTTTTACCTCGATTGACTTAACGTTATACCCCAAACCCTATACTGGTTCCGTCACTAAAGAAAAACAATGCTCCAATTACTTCAATATTAACCCAACAGAATTGTTTATGGAATTAGGTTCCACGACAGACATTATAGATCCTAGCTGCCTGAAAATAAATAATGGGTGCAATGATATTTTTACAGTATGTGCGAATTCCGAAGATTCAAGATACACATGACTTCCGCGAAATACAATCACTGTTTACTAGTAATTATAATATTTTATTATGTAACCTTGGCATTGTATCGTCTGAATTGTAAGTTCAATGTAATTTGTACGAATGCGTGCAACGTCATTTATTGTCAAAACATTGTGGCTACATTTATTGATAGAAACAAAACTTTTGTAGTAATATTTATATGCCCCCATTTATTGACAAAAATTGTTACACTTTTGTGAATATCGAGTTGAAATTCAGCAGTTCACTCTATGGTTATGAATTGGAGTATTGACCATAAAGGGGTTTGGTTCAAAAATGTCTGATCATGCCCTGATACCAATTCTATGTTTCATTGAATATTTCCATGCTTTTATGGATTTTTCGTTCCTTAACAATTTAATCTAATTCTGTTGTGGCTCGGTACATATAGAAATTCAGATATTGAGAATACAGTGGTAGAATGTTATTATTAAATTATTCCGTTTAGCTACAAAACGCTGTTACTATCCGCGTTGTTCAAATTAAGAATTAAAAGAAGACTACTGCCCAAGCGCTCACTGCTCTGAAATTGTCCAATTTACTAGTATGCTCTCATTGCCCACACATACAAACCACATACGCTTTCTGAATCTCAAGCTTGAACCCTCAATATGCAGTTTCCAAGATTTGTTATTAGTATTCCACTTTACACGATTTTTTAGTCTGACACAAATCTTTTAAATGTTCCTAGGTGTACAAATATTTGCTAAGCAATATTCTACCAAAACGTTGAAACTGGCCTGTACATGTCTCGTGTTATTTCTTTTACACATTTTATTCCTTAGTAATTTTTCATTATTCAATTATTATTGTTTTACCTAATTATCATTTATTAATAAGAATATCGAAAGTCGAATTCTTTGTCCGCAACAAAACTCCTCTAAATTTATATATCTTCACGAACAAAAAGAGTTTTGCTATGCTAATGATTCCTTTATGCGCACACCTTGCAGCTTACAAAAAATAAAACGATATTACCGTTGCTCACACACCCCGCACTTACTCACCACTACCGGTTTCTGGATGATTGTCGTCATCAGGTAAAGACAGTAAGATCCGTTTAAGTGAGCCTCAAATTTTTCTTTAATATAGATTTTCCTGTTGTCACTTTGTTCTGATTTGTCAAAGAATTTCATGCAAGTCGTATCAATTCAAGACCTCACCATGTTGGGCATGTTTGACCGAACATGAGGAATTGCAAATGGTTTGATAGCGGATGGAGTTGCCCATTGCATTATGTTTGAGAGAATGTGCTGGATCGAACCGTTCTCATCTACTTCTGTCGAAACCCCTAAATTTAATGGTTCCAACGCCAGTTGTTTTGCTTCTTTCTGCTCTGGCGTTGTGCTATGTCTAAGGGTGGTAGTGTGAACTTCATCTGAAAGGTTTTCGCATTTGAATGGTCAGCAGTTAATTAATATTTGTTAATTTCGGAACACTTTTGTGAAGATAATACACTGTTAATTATCTTGACTTTTGCAACAACGTTCCATCTAACAGAAGAATGTTTGATAGCAGACGTAGGAATTGAAAGAACGTTTGCTTCAATTTCTCATCTGTTTGTATACCTACGTTTACATAACACAACCATTTATCTTCTGGTTATCATTTTCAATGATGCCGCTTTCATCTTTGATTCTAATTCTTATTCCGGCAGCGGTACAATGTTTTCGTTATACAACTTGCGATTTGGCGGCAATATGTTTAGATTCCATGTCAATTGATAAAATAGAATGGAATGCTTAATTTTTTCTACTCAATACCCATTTACTTTCAAAACACATGTGCCGTTTCTCTATATTTTAAACTGCATTAGCGTTCTTTCTCTTTTCTTGGGAAAAGCAATTTCTCAAACTTTAAAACTTCATATTTTATGGAACTGAGAATTTGAAACCAATTTTCATAAGGGTTATAAAATGAACCAGAATATTCAAACGCACATTGTGATACTTTCTCAAGCGCTTAGGATGCTCAAGGATTATCGATGTAATGGGCTACTCACATATAAGTACAGGGGATTTGAGCAAAATATTACATTGCTTATTCCGCCATTATAGTATTTTATTTCCTTCATATATGAGTTATAAACGAAATCACTCCGAGCAGAATATTTTCTGACAAAAATAGCTTGCCGGGTTTTTGATATCGTTAAACATTTTTGTACAAATTAAACGAACGAATTTCATTTTGATCCGAGCGAATTGTACGAGGAACAAATAGTCACTAAAACAATGGCGGCAAACTTTATTGTGCACCTCGAGCGTATAACCATATCTATGTTATTCGGCTCCAAAATGGTCGGAAGCATTGTGTAGGTGTTATAAAAAACAATAGAATCGAACTATTGAAACAAATTTCATTTCCATAATTCGCATCAAACATGTGTTTAAAATATATATGATTCATGTGATTTTTGTCGAAGGTCCCACCTCATTTAACATTTAAGCCTTTGCCTTTCTTCAGATCTAATCAAAAACCATGTAGGCGCAAGCTTTGCAATACATGTAGAAAAAACATAATAAAGCGCAAATCGGTACCAGCTGTATAAAACGCTGACAATGTATAAAATATCGAGTGTGTGAAATAAAAACGCTGTAAATGCGTTCTCCGACGCTGGAGCCTGGGTCGCCAACATATCGGACAAAAACACAGCAACCCACACAAACTTGAGTTTCTGGAAATGTAAAACAGAATGGTTGAAGAGTCAAATTGTTTGGAAACAGAAAAAGATGTTGGATGTTATCAGCAGTGTGCAGTTTGACGCGCTACTTCACATATTGCAAACGTGAATAATGGAAAACGATTCCTCAGAAAATGCACAAAATGTCAGGCAGAATCGAATTGTGGTCAAGATGTTCACTAAAAATGGTCAGCCAACGGGTTTTGATACTTTCAGTGATTTTTGGAGAAGATAATTACCCTTTAACGCGATCTTTCTCATGTTTTAGCTCAATGAATTATTATGTACTTTGACAGATACGTCTCCCGACTAAATAAATTAAGACCATCATACACTCAAACTTTATTCTATTTCATAATTATTATGTTGTTAAAAAACATGCATATCTGATGGATTATGATACTGCACCCAGACCACTAGATTATTCAAAATGTAAAATGAATTCAATGCGTAAAAATCCAAATCCATGAACATCTATTAATTTCGCTTTTCAACAAGTAGCCAGCTATCTATCTACCAATCTATCTATTTATTTGTTTCTCTATTATCTATCTACATATCAATCTGACATTTTATTTTTTCTGACATATATATTCATAATCGACATCACGTCAAGACTTTTATACCAATTTTCACATTATAAAATATACTTCTCAATTTATTTTAAATCGCTGTGTGATACTCTTGTTTAAATAGATTTGAGAAAATGAGAATTTATGGCTATATATTTTAAGGATATTCCACAATCATAACAATGTTGCTCATTTTATAACACAGGCTATCCACCATCTGGAACGTACAATATTTCAAATTTTATCATTTATTAATAAGCTCATGGTTTCAAGGTTGTCACGGCCGGGGTAGTTTTAGGGATAAGCTCCCAATTCCAAAAATGCTCCAATGGCACGCGTTTCATATAGCCTATGATAACCAAGTTCAGCTCTTCGCCTGCACGCGTGGTCCTGTGTGACCCGACGGAACTTCTTCTACTGACTGGAGAAAGGGCGAAGGCGGCTGACTGGCGACTCAAAACCAGCATGCTTCGGGCAGGTGGAGCTCGTAAGTCCACGAAGACGGTCCACCTAGGGGAAGGGAAACCCTACTCACAGTGCCTTGTGCTACATCGAATCATGGAAAAAGCATCAGGAGTTAACCTCGAGGAAAACTCCGGAGCCCGAGTCCCGTTAGGCGGTCCGAAGTTTTATTCAACTTCGTCCTGCCAACACCTGCGACGGCAACGTTGTTCAAACGTATCCACGTAGCTGTTCCTTTGGTTCCGGTGGTGCCTTGGAGAGAGGGCACTTGCTGCATGGGCAACAGCTAGTTCTCCATATTGAACTGCCCTCGCGTACATAAGAACGCACCAATGGAGTAACCTCATACGTATTATTATTTCTTCACTCTCAAGTTTCTTCGAAGAATCAATTCTTTCACAATACCAACCGACAAAATAAATCGTTGCGTCAAACTCAACGCTTGTATCTATCATTCGGAATAATTGCTTACGATTTCTTGGTCTATTTCACATTCACAAAAATTAATTATTTCGAAACATCCACACTATGTTGAGTTTAAATCAGTAACTCGACCATATGGCAGACCAAATCTGCGGCATAAAGACGTTTAAAATAAGCGATATGAAAGTTCTTGGCATTGACTCCGCGAGCTGGGAAGAACTTGTTCTTGACCGCTCACATTGGTGGCATTGTGTAAAGCGTCGTCTGCAAGCAGACACAGCTCTTATCTTCTGAACGCTGATCACGCCACTGGCGTGCAAATGATGCCCTATAACCGAGTTCTGACCATCGTTGCAAGTGCTGTGGGAGAGATGTTTTCTCCCGAATCGGACTGTTTAGTCGTTTGAAAAGCTGTGAAACATGAAAAATCATGCTATTGTTATGTACATCCACGCTCGGCCTCGACCGAAGGAGGCGAAACATTCTTGAATTCAGTTTTGTAGTTATAATCATTTTAAAGCTGCTTTACAAAAGGCTGAAAAATATATATTTATACTTACAATATTTAATGTTTAGTGTTTATTAGGTTTTTGCAAAATCATGTCAAATTAACGTATCGGCTAACTGGAATTCATCTTTGAACTATATTAACGGAACAATAATTTGTATAATCCTTTTATTTACAAAGAAGAATACAGACTGCAACATTTGGCCACTGACTTTGTCTATTTGTACGTTTGCTATCTCATCGATAACATTTCATTTAACGTAGCTACTTGTTGTTTCGTTCGTTACCTTCAACATTTTCATTAACATTTGAGAAAGACCAAATTTTGACCTACCTTTGAAACAACAGAGAATGCAATAACATGTGGTTTCATAACAATTTATGGTATTCGATAAACGGGAGATAACTTTCTAACATACAACTCATGCTACAATCTGACTTACCATTTAAATCTGTCGCTTTTTTGTCTTGCACACATTGCTTGCAATTTCGCATGAGAGATTTGACATTTCTATGAATCATGGTTCTCTTCAAACCTCTGGCAGTCCCTCGATGCAATGCTTCATCAAACGTTTTGTCATTTCTTGTCTCCTTACACTGGGGAGGAGCAGACGCACCTCTTGGCTGCTGAACGCAGATCACGCCGCCTGCGAGCAACCGACGCCGATCGACCGAGTTATGCCTATCGTTGCAAGCGCTGCGGGAAAGATTGATCCTCCCGAATCGGACTGTTTAGTCATTCGAAAGCTGTAGAACATGAAACTTCGAGCGATTGTGATGTACATTTATGGTCGGCATCGACCGAATGAGGTCAATTGCATAACATACTCCGTAGAGACAGAATTAGAGAATAAGTGCCGGTCAATCGTTTAATTTCCTTATTCCCTTGAAATGCCGGTGTAAACACTTATTCTACGAATCCCAACCAATGTATCTTGATGCATAAATCCTCTTTACGCAGAAACCACAATCGCTTTCTAGATATTTGAAGTCATCGGGTGGAGATAGTAAGATTAGGATCAGTGTGCAATGAAACAGATGTAAAGTGGTAAACGAAAATACACTTGAATACTAATGTTAAATAAGGTACTAAATAAGCACGATATTCATGCACAGAATTACAACGTGTTTTTTAGCTAAGTGGCTATAAAATGTCATTATATTGTTGTGTTCATATTACCCAAACCTATACAATATAACCATTTTCTTGTTCTTTTTATTTATTAGGTAGAGACAGGGAGATCAGTTTCAGTGGTAATGTGCAAGCAGTTGTAGTGTGATGACCAAAGATATATTTGAATGGAACGGTTAATCGAAGTTCTCACAAATAAACTACTATATGTAAATTCAGAATCACAACTTCTTCCTTGCAAAACGCTCAAGAGGCTTATAAACAATGAATTTAACGTGGTGCTCACATTTATCTCACGAACACATCACAAAAGCGTTCGGACTGTTTGGACTTATCAAGTGGTGAGCACGACATTAAATTTGTCGTTTGGCGGGTAATCACTCTGTCATTTTGTATGTGAAGATCTTAGTTCTTTGTACTAACCATATTTATCAGTAACTTTATAACTTATTACTTTGTTTACTACTTTCATACTGAAACTAGTCTTACTGACTCTAACTGATGATGGTGAACATTCAGAAACCGATTGTTTTGTGTAAGTGATTATGATGTGTATAGGCACCTTGTGCGCTTGTCCGGTATTTACTTCATTATTATGTATTTAAACATCGTTATTTTTGTTAGGAATCCTAGTTTATAGTGGCATTTAAATGCATCTGTGTTTGAATAAGTATTGCATATTTTTCCTTTTATATTCCATCCAAGCCTGGGTACCATGCCTGAGAAAGGACATCGAACTACTCGACAGGATTTATCATCGTGCTACAAAGTTGGTCCCCCCCTTACAGAAATTTGCCTTTCACAGAACGAATGGTAAAACTGAACCTACACGATTTTACCCAACGACGGATACGAAGTGACCTCCTGTTGACATTCAAAATCCTGCATACTGAAAACCATCCCCTTAAACACTTGCTAAATCCCAATGGCCTTACTCGAACACGAACACATTCAAAGGCTTTAAGCATTCCGCATTCTCGATTGGATATTCGTCGTCGTAAGAATTTGTTTCACTTGGAGCTATTTGCCTGAAGAAATCACACGCTCAGAATCTGTTGAGGTTTTCGCTTCCAAACTCGATGAGTTTATGACGAACCATGCGTTATGTGACTGTCCCTATTAATTTTTGAGATATTTTATATACATATTTATATATTCCATATACCTTGTCATCCTATGGTTATTGTTAAGCTTACTGTTTTTTCTACCATAAAATTTTCTGAGTTCTGATTTCTGAGTTCTGAGATATTGAACTGATATATATTTTATCTAACCTTGATTTCACGTTTTTATCGGGTTGTTATAACAATATAATTGGTTCTCCTATTCATTTGCTTACTGTAGGCTACAGGTTTATATTTGTTTTTCCCTGTCAATTATAGACAGAAATTTAAAAAAAAACGTGACGTAGGAATGTTCTAAAAATGTGCGCTTGAATACTTTTACCCTCGAACCATTCTTTAAAAATGCGACAACGAACATAATTCTCGAAAACTGTCCCTCTAGTTATGTGATTTATAGCTGTTATTCTAAAATTGATGGCTTACCATAAAGGACATCAATATTGAGCAAGAATATGGTTATATTCTTCAAACACGAACATAATTACAGATTCGTTTAAGCTGCTATTTGTGAGAACAACATCAGCTATTCAAATATAATGCTTTTATTTGATAGACGATTCGGGTTCTACAGTCATCATAACGAGAATTGGATCGGTGTCATAGTTACAACTTGATGTGAAGTTATACCAAGCGCTAATCGTTTGGGTACTACTTAACAGTTGTTTGCTCAGCTAGTCACTCGTATTCTTTGTGTAATAGCTTCCTATGTATTTTTCGTATTTATCCTATCATTATCACGATATAACATCGTAGCTCAATTGTTTCACCATTACAAGGGTTAAACTTTCAATTTTTAAAGAAACTTTGTGAAAGCCTTGGAATTCTAAAATTAGTTGATAAATATCCAAAAGTTGTGTTGCCACATCCGATGCACTTGCATTTTACTGATAGTTTCGGGCTATTTGCCCTCATCAGGGGGAAACAATGACCTCAAACGGTGGTAAAGTGGTGCACCAAAGTTTGAATTTGGAGCCAATATTAGATGAAGAAGAAGAAGAAGAAAGAAAGAAGAAATTGACTTTATTCGTACACATGAATTTTCAGCTGTTACAATAATTTCACCACAAATTTAAAAAATGATAAACATGTCCCGACATCGAGTTACAATTTGTCGACTGAACGATTTTTCTAGTCCGTCTTAATTGATTGACATACGATCCAGTTTACTAGCAAAAGTTTTTGGGCCAAACGTTTCACTGCAAGTCCCGGTATCTCGTACTTCGTTCTAAAGTGCACGTCCAAATTTGACCTCAGTTGATCCGAAAATATGTGATGCATTTTACCCTTGGAGAAATTAATTGTATGCACGGCCGATTTGAAGGCCCCGCAATCTACGATGTTGTAATTATCATTTCGTTCTAACCTATGATGATATCACTCAAAATCATTCGAAAACACATCTCATTTAGAATTGTTCTGTTCCCTCTAAGAAAGCAAACTGTTTTATATCAATCAATCTGCATAATTTTAAAATAAATTCATGCATTTTTAATTAATATAATCTACGCATACTTTACATTTTTAAATATAAATTCGACCTAATTATCAGATCACCAAAAATCTTATATGTAATCCGCTAATTTCTTAGAACTGTATGTAAGCCATTTGTTCAATATGATGGGAAATATATACTAAATTATCTTTTTCAAGAATAAAAAAAGTACTAGTAAACTTGATATACTCTATGTGTATCGTTTTATTCAATTTCTCTCAAATCTATCTTTAATCAGTTTCTTATAATTAGCAAATTAAAGCATAAACAATTCGCAGTACATATGGTTGAGTTAACGTTTTTTTGTTCAGATTCACTGACAAAGTTTAATTACCGGATATCATAATTTCACCAATTGCGTTGCTCTTCAAGTTTAAATATACTTTCCAATTGCATCGGAAAAGGTATTTTCGATGGTTCCATTATTTCCGTTTCCGACTTTTGTAAATTCAGTTGACTCGAGTGCGCTACTCCTTCATCCATCATTTCTAAATGTCATTCATGGTTGAACTAGAGCTCATTACGAAATTAATTTGATTTGGGATATCTAACCCTTATACGGTTTCTCAGAAACGAAAATGTTTGCTGAAACTATTAGAGCCATCATCAATTAAGCATCCATACTGTATTTTTAATACGAAATCATGATTTATATGGATGATTATATAAAAGGAACCATTACCAATTGATCAAAAAGTTTTAATGTTCTGAATAAGTTCAGTCAGCTTTTCGGAGCAAAAAGGCGCGACTGACAATTTGAAGCCTGGTGTAGGTATATTACTTCGTCACTATTTATCCTAATATTTTGATGAAAGTAATTTAAAAAACTTCATGCAAACGATCAAAAACCCTTTTTTTCTTTTTCTTATCTTCAATTGTTGCACACACTGTTTCAACCAGATTATTATAAATATTTTGGAAATTGTGTTGGTAGTTGTCCACATAACATTGCTTCCGAATCCAAATATTTTTCGTAAAATGTACCTGTTTTACAATGAGAAACACGTATCAAGATTCAAGAAGATTCAAGAATTTATTGTCAAAAAACACAGCATCACAATTACGATATCACAGTAAATATTTATCTATCTGAATATTTATGAAAAAGAAATAAAAATAATTCTGTAATGTCAAGTTTATTCCAGTTGATTACTTACTATGAGTCAATACGCAGGTATTGTTAACTCGTTATACAATAAATCAATATCCAAATTTCTAATAAAAGGTTCGACGCTGGCAGCCTAAAAATGGTTTCGCGATATAGCAATTTAGGATTTCCTTCCATTTTCAAAGAGAGGAAGCGATGATAATTTTGCTTGGGTTCGTTGATGAAATCGTTAACTTTGTTTCGAATTCTGCAAAATTGTTGCCAAGAAGCATCAATCCTTGTATTTCTGTGTTGAACCCAAGCAGAGTTTCTTTGCCCGAACCATTTTTTCGTGCGACTACGAAGCTTTAAGCGAAAGTCGCTTGCCCATCGTTCATCAACAAAATTTTAATATATGTTTGACTGAATTCTTTCTGAGTGCGATGCAATGTGTTTCGGTTTTTGCTCTCACCATTTTACTAACTCAAGCACTTTATGTAAACTCGCGTAGTCCATTCTTCTGAATAGTTTTGCGGACTGTTATGCTCCTCTAGCCACACATACATATTTGAAGACAAACACAAGATGATCACTCTGACCGAGGGGCAAAATGAAGTCAACACCCTCAACTGCCGTTGTCTCGGAATGAAGGATCAAATCCATAACGGAGTAAAACTCTGATCCTCTTTTGTGAGTAAAGTCGGATACATTGGAAACATGTCAATCAGCTCACTGAATCTATGACCGATTCTGTGTAGAGGATGATCTGATCTGGCAATGAGATGAGGAGGGTTGAAGCTCACAATGACCAGTAATTTGGAGCTTCGCCTCTCACCGGCGTAGTGTAGAGCATTTAATAACCTGTCGTTTCAAGTATCCGTCGAAGCCGGAGGGCGATATATTATGACAATAATGCAGTCGTGCTGTGTCTCTTGTTAAATGTTACACCAGTTTGTATCTTCTTCTGCAAGGTAAGGATCGTTTATCCTCATGCACTGAAGACGTTTGTGGCAGTATAGAGACACACCACCACCTTTTCGTTCGTGATAGTTCCGTAATAGTATCATGTTGAGAATCGACAGTTTGCTTTCAGTCATACATGATAAAAACCAGCTTTCAGAAATAGCGACAAGGTGGGTGAGTGTCATTTGCACAGCTCTGTAAGTTCAGCTAAATTATTGATTAAACTCTGGGCATTCGTAAAGAGACATTTAAGTTAGCATTTAACATGTAACAATGAGTCAGCAGCAGTAATTATTCGACCAACGCTGTCGACGTCAGACCTTTGTCGTTTCTTGAAACCAGTTGAGGTATTTTCCCTGGCTACTTTGTGTCAGTCTAGAATTATTTTCAATGGAAATCTGCAATTTGACCTCATTAGCGGCTTTGGGATTGCACAATCTAACGTATTCAGGTTATCTGTTTCTGTACAGTTTTAGTTCGGATGGGACAGCATCCGTCATGCTACTTGACAGAAATGAAAACTCAAGTGGTTTTGGGACTTTTCCTCGATAGTTCTGCCAACTCGGTATTTTTTATGTGTCGACGACCACAAAATTTGGGGAACAGATAGGCGCGGCAATAAATTACCACTGTTCACGATTTTGCCCTTTCCATTCATAAACTTTTGTGTCACCAGTATTTTCTGGAACGTCAAGCAAAATAATACTCCTTGATTCTGCATGATCCCGACCATTTGGTTTTCGCTGTTTTTCCCACCAAGTTAAGTCAGCATATATGGTGTGGTGTGAGTCACTTTGTTGTCGGAGCAACTATGAATGCAGTAGGACACGGTCCATGTCCTTTTCGTTGGCAAAATGGATCATAAGCAAGCGAGGTTTGTCTTAATTCGGGGCAAGCGAGCCAAGTATAACATCTAAGCCAGTTCGACTGCAAAAACCGAAACAATTTTCAAGGTCATATTTTTGCTTTGCTTGGAAGAGCGTAAGTTTGACACAGACATTTTGGTGCAGATTACGCTTAAAGTCTATCCGTTAATTATAGAATTTTTCTGCTCCTCAGGATGTGAAACGATTGTGTTCAGAACTTCGTTTTATGTGTGAATTCTAGTCGTCAGTGCTCCCAGTGCACACTTACCTGCTTTAGTCATCATCTGTGCAAATGTTGCCTTGTAATTCAAAGATTTAGTAATCCGAAAAGCAAATACTTTACAGTAACCATAGATTGAAAATATAGGGAATACATAAAACAACAAAGATCTTTTATCAATACGGAAATTCATCTTATTTATTCAGGTGCGATTTTCGATTTGGGCAGCATATACTTGTCAAGTTAAACCTTGAACCTGTTCAGGCTTGATGCACAAATGATATGTGGGGGAAGAGAGTTCCTTTTACAACAAACTCGGACAGCAAAAAAGAACCTTCAAGAATTTGATCTAGAGTGTGATATAGTTAAACTTCAGCAACGCGGTCTGCTGCCCCTTCGATTTTTTCCGATGAAACAGGTGTTCAAGTGGGTTTCCCTGTATGCAGAATGTTGAACAGAAGGATCATGTCACCTCTGACACGACGGTACGAAAAGTCAAACAGTTTCACAGTTGCGATACTCTCGTCGTATGGCTTTTTTATAGTACGGGCACGAGTTTACTACTCCGGTGGTATACGCGTTGCAGCAAGGTCATGTCCATTTTTAACCATGGGGAACATGATTGAACAGAATACACATTTGTTAGCCTGATATAGGTGTTAATTATCCGTGGTAGTATCTGCTTTGTGAAACAACCGAAGATCCTTCTGAGCAGTGCTTAACTTTGACATGACTTTTCGTATACCATAGAACACTGACGTGAAAACTTCAAGTTACTGCTACTCCACAAACCCAGGTCTGTCTCTTCCGTAACCCATGGCTGTTGCTGAGATCCCATAGATTATGTGAATCCAAAGGATTCGACGACATTTAACATTTCAAATTTATGGATGTTGAATGGTGGGTAGTTTCGTGAGGACCACTATGAAGAGTTCCGAGATCTTTTTGTAGAATTTGGCAACCTTCTATGGTATGTAAGCTAGTCCATATTTTGATCTCATCCGCAAATAAAATGATTTTTGTGGGTACAATTTCAGATATCTATTATCCACAGCGCGAGTAAGGTTATCAAGAGTTATGAGAAGATTAGTGAGGCAGGAGTGCCTTGTCCTAATTTCGTTTTATGCGGTGGAAAGAAGCTTATTTTGTTCCAAATGTTTGATAGGTGTAACGCATGCACTACGGGCTTTTTGCTATTATCCCCTAAGTCAGGAATCAAATTTACATTAATGGCGTTTTTATCAGTTCAATTAAATTTTTGATTCCAATGCATTTAAACTCGTTTCAATTTCATTGTCAGCAGTGTTTGCCTCAGACGTATGTAAACATCGACACCACTCAGAATGCTTCAACAAATTAAATATTGCTAAAATGCATTGGTGTCATTTAAAGAATATTTAGAGTCCTATTCTTGTCACAGATTATCGGTAGTATATCGTACAACAGTGATTGGATTTTTTGCAATCATTTTATGGCAAATAGAAATACTGGTCTAGTGCATGTGAAAATGGAATAGAAACTAAATGTGCATTCAGGGAATATGTGCTGCACTTGGATATTCCTTAGTAAGACAAAGAGACAAATCCAGATACTGGTATATACAGCATGTTCCATCTACTATGATAATGCAGCCTAAGCTGATCAGATTGGATCATATAGAATAGAAAACTGCCAGTTACTGTAAGAATTTAGATTCTCAGTCGTCTTCTATGTAGAATGCCATTGCAGTGAGTTTGTACCCTTTGATTGTAAGGTAAATTAATGTGACGAGATGCGAAGAATCTGGGGGAACTACAATGGAGAATGAATTGCGGACTTGGTAGACGGAAGATTGCAGAAACACTCTGCATTGAGAGGCTATCTACTAACTTACAAGCAGCATATGCAGCTTACTCAGGCTGGTTTTTAATGCGTTTCCCACGGCATTCATTTTATGAAGATAATCAATATATTTATAAACCCAAACGTGAACCATACAACACAAGTTTGAGAACCTTAGTTGAGCGAATTCATCGTGTTACTCGAAAGGAGTTATCATAATGCAACTAGATTGTATAACATAGCCTTTAAATAGCCAATTTATCTGCTTCGATTGAGTTCTCTTGAGCTTATGTGAATTGCTTTGAGCTAATATTAACATTTAGTGTAATACAGATGGCAGCCCTCCACTTAGTTATGTACATATAATTGATTCCAGCGGCACGCCACTTTAACTTTTTTCCAGATTCAAGAATTTATGGTCACAAAAAAGCACATAGCTTCACAATTACCATATCATAGTAAATATTCGTTCAATAAGAGGTATAAAAAACAATTATACGATGTCACTGGAGTCAAGCAATATGCTTACCCTGAGTCAATACACAGACATCGTCTAATCGTTATGTAACAAATAAGTGTCCAAGGTTCGAGTGAATGTTTGGATACAGGGAGAGGTGATAATTGCTTCGGGAAGGGCATTTCACAGGAAACAGACACGTACCGAATAGAAATATCGGCGACAGTTAGTACGGGAATGGGGAATTTGTAGTGCTGCTGAGTGGCTACGTTTAATTCATGGCTCACGTTATTTGAACATATGTTTGATTGGATGATCTGGAGTATTCAATATGTTGTATGTAATGATAACGTCACTTCGATGTCTACGTTGATGGGGAGTGGGGAGCTTTAGCTTTTTCAACCTTTCCACGTATGTAAGGTCTCGAAAACCACGCAGGACTTTGGTTGCACTTTGCTATATCCTGTCAAGCAAGATTATGTCTTTTTTCATCCATGGAGTCCATGCTTGCGATGCATGTTCCGTTGTGGGAATTAAGTAGATCTTCATGATGCTTAGCAACCTTCCAGGTGTAAAGGTTCTGAAGATCCGTCGGAGCATACCTAGATGCTTTGAAGCACGATTGTAAATGACCTCACAACGTACGCTGTTCTTTAGGCTGCCACATATCCAGACTCCATGATCCTTCTCCGATTGTGTCCAGCTCAAAATCGTCTGCCCAAAGTTATTTTCGTACTTAACCCTCAAACTCTCGTGATCGCCGATTAAAAGTATTTTCAAGCAAACTTTAAGCGCTTTTATATTAAAGAAACCCCACGCTGGCCTTCTGTTTACTGTATACCGTCACTACTTCCGTTATAAATACATATGTGTGGAACAATTGTGTAAACCTACTATTCCCACAACCATTTTCCCATTCCTGTAATTATTTACACTGTTCATTAGATCTAGCTAGTTCGAAATATGTTAGTGTGATTTATTAACACAGTATATTAAATATTATGGTATTGCACAAATATTAGGTTTTTCGAGCATGTTGATTCCAACAGACGATGCCTCGTCTCTTTTCTGATACAATTCATATTGGAAAATAAGAAACTGTATGCGTTTTTAAACCTCTACGATTTCACATTTCCAGCTTCTTAATCCTTCAACTTGGAGCTAGCGCCTTTCAACCGTAAATTACGTTGAACCAACTACATTGTTGTGTATATTAATACTTTTGCAACTGGGATCGTCGTCTCGATAGGTTTTTGCGTGACTGCTTTTACTGACACTCGGGACGTGTTGGTCTTGTTCGGACTATATTTAGTATTTCACATAAGGTTGGGCATGACCATCGCTGTATCATGTAAAATCCTAATAATTCTTTGACCCTATTGGCGATTACCTAGTACCGTATGTATCGTCTAATACAATTGTTCTAGTCACTTACATGCTGTGTTATTGCCTATTCTAATATAGGACGCAACCAAAAAGTCAGCTCCTGAACTTCTTCTCCACCTAAAAAATGCAAACAATGTAGAATTAGTTCCGTCGGAAATTTCATGTCTGATGTAGAATGAGATATTACATTTCATCGAAATAAATCAAATTGCCGGCGCTAATTCCTACAAACGCTTATGTGGCTAAATTTGTCAAACCTCTAGAAGTTAGCATGTTCCTTTATAGGCAAAAGCACACTGACACGAGAAGCGTTCAATCTAGTGCCGAACTTCCTCCCAATAATAAATTTTGTGACTTGGATCTAAACAAATTCAAATGTTAATTCCTTTAGATTATGCAATTGCTGTACTTGTAATCGATTCGAGAATAGGTGGTTGGCTGAAATACAATGCGTGAATGCGTGTTTGCAGATTTGTAAGTAATTAAAATGGGACAATTTTTCAAGCTCATTTGTTAGAACGCATCTGTATATACAGCTTCGTTCGTACTATCAAACAGGTTGATTGTACAAACTTTATTCAATAGTCACTTCAATATTCAAGCATTGGTTCAA
Organism: Atriophallophorus winterbourni; assembly: GCA_013407085.1. Taxonomy (NCBI): domain Eukaryota; kingdom Metazoa; phylum Platyhelminthes; class Trematoda; order Plagiorchiida; family Microphallidae; genus Atriophallophorus; species Atriophallophorus winterbourni. The sequence continues at coordinate 8,183 of JACCGJ010002733.1, read as the reverse complement.
GTTATGTAGATTTAGATCGTAATGGATGTTACTTATCGTGATTTGTGTGTGATTGAGGTGCATGTACACACAATAATTTGAAAAAGATTCTTGATACAATGTAAAGGTGATGTGATTTTGTGACTGAGGTAAACAATAGTAATCTATTTACGTTATATAAACTCAACTGAATGAGCAGTAGGCTCCGAGTCAGAATTATAATATTGATGAGAATATTGAGTTTTGGACATTCATATTTCTACATTTGCAAGTAATACACTGACCATGTCAAATTCGGAACCTACAAACATGTATAAACTCCTTCGGTGCTTAAAAAGGACTGAATTCGTGATTCTGCTTTTGAACATTGAGGTTCTTTGTACGAACCTTATGCAACAGTGGCATTCAAGAATACCTTTCTTTATGACTTTACCACTGTTTCACAGCAAACTGAAATTGATATTACTGCCTCCACCAAATAATGGTAAACAGCCAGAAACCGGCTGAGACGTGTTAGTGATAGCGGCATGAGTATCATGATATATCGGTCGCTTATAAAAGCCTCGATTGCTTGACTAGGGAATATTTTGTGATTCTATACTTGACCATCGTAGTGATGTATAAGAAGCCAATTCAAAAGTAACAATTATACCTTTTACTGCATAAATTTCGTTGTTTTGAATAATTTATAACTATTCTACTGTTTTTATTATGACAAAGGCATACGTCTTTGGCTACATAGAATTATCGTCCCTAGCAGCATAATGTATAGTGCCTCAAAGTTTCTCCGACCGGTTTCTGAAAGGTGTAGCAAAATGTGTGGTAAAGTCAAGCGTGTCATTTTGTTTGGATGCTACGTCAAATTTTTCATTCATCAAATTTCATCAAAGAAAATTAGGTTATTCTTGCTCATTTCATGTGGCAACATTTTTGCAACGTTTCCTATCAGAATCTGATGACAGTGTCTCTGTTTGTCAGAACAAGTGCGGAACAATCTATTTTGATTGGGTAAACAGCACCCAAAATGAGAAAACCGCTTTTTTCTCGTGTTACAAATCCTAATTTGAAATGAAACCAGGGACGACAGACTTAATCTGATGGAAATTGAGATTAAATATTTGAAGTTTTGAAAGAATTTGTGTTTTTTTTCAAATTAGAGAACATGTTAAAATATCTATGCATATTGAGGCTTTTTGATATTAGCTATATCGATTTTTGATGTATTGTTTCAAGATACTGCGCATTAATTGTGATTGATACTTTAAAACATTCCATTTCGACTCGTAACAGATTCCGGGTCAGTCTTTTCGCGCGATGAATCTTAATGATATCTAACTTATTGATTTACGCTAGTTCATCAGATATTTTTTGGGATTAGCTCGGGTCAAAGATTTTATTTTCGGGATTAACACATGAATATGCTTTGTAAGTAAAATATTATTCCATTAATATTATTTAATATTATTATTATTCCATTAATACACTTTATCCGGTCACGAGCGTTTCTCAATCAAAAGTAAACAGAGTCTTCTGCAGGAAGTTACACATTTCAATCACATCGGTCGGCCATCAACATTCTGCATATATGAATTACTCGAAATTAATAAATGCCTCGAGTCTCTAACAGTTCGTGTTGACGATGATTTATTGTTGCTAAATGCACAATGGATACAAGTCCAGCTGCTTTTCTCAGGACCTTCATTATTTGTCCACTATTGCGTTACGTGATCTTCGATTTCTAATAAAGGAAGTTGATTTGAAATTACAAATATGACGTTTCTATGTAAAATAATCATGGTGGTAATTTTTATTTCTCAATTACAATTAAAAATGCCCAACTTGCTCTAACCTTGAATGCCACTGTTACATGCACATTACTTTGCTCTAATCTTATTTGAAGACACTTCCATGACACACACCCGACGACCGGCTTCGAACTATTTCCACACATCAGATAAGGACAGTATGAGAAGTATCGCAAAGTTCGAAATAGTGTGGAAGTTGTGGAATATACGTAGCACAGGATGAGGATGTTGTTCAGATGGTGTTCGCTGAGCTTGTGTAGTTGTTGTTGGACGTTTCGTCGTTACGCTAGATGACATCATCAGCAAAACTTCTTTCGAACTACTTTCGATCAATCACATGTGCCCACACACATGTGGATAAGTGGAAGCCACGGGTTTGAAAAACATTCCGTATTTACATGCAATTCCATCATACACGCGCACGCTCATCGAGGTTTTATTTTGCTGTTTTCACTTATTAGGTTGGGACAATACGATCAGAATCCGTATGCAATTGGATAGGCCAGGCTCTAACTCTAATTTAACTATTCAATAAGTTTGCTACAACCACCATGTTCAATTCGTGTATACATAAGCGTTTGTTGATGGGGTAATCTCAATTGTTTGTAAATATCAAAATTTATAAACCATTTTCCATTACACAACTGATAGCTGCTGTTTGACTTATTCGAGTAAAATCACTAGTTTGCGTTGTTTCTAATCTGTGTCTCAAATCACTCGTTGAGCAACACGTTCCCAAAATTCATGATGCATAAAGCACTTAATTACTGGGGTGAATTTTGTTTTGTATAATTTGACACCTACTCATGGTTGGTTCGGATAGTTATGCACAGATTTGGTTTCATTCTTCCAAAACAGCCCGAAATATAATTAGCAACCGACTTTACAGGAAACGGAAATCCATCGATTTTGTCACGGCATCGAACAATTCAAATTCTATCTTCTTTTAAAAACTGACTTACCATTTAAGAAATGTTTATACGGAATTCCCGCTTAACTGGCAGTAAATCCTGAAATTAGTTTATAGTTTTCCTTGAATTTTATATTTATGCTTCCTTGAATTAGTTTATTCTTCTCATTTATTACTCTCAAGACTGGATGACAAATAATAATCAATAATTGTTAATGATTCGATAAAAAATCGCAAAGTATTTCCTCCATTAGTTGATAATGATTGTTTCAATGGTTCAGCATTGTTAGAACCATTTCGCAAAAACAACTGTTGTATTTTTCTACGCAAAACGCTTGGCATTTTCTCGAAACAATCAGAACCACGATGTTCAAATACAGAATCACAAAGTGATTCCTGATCAAGCGCTTGAGATGCTTATAAAAGACCAATGTATTATGTTGAACACATTACCATTCCTTACACACCACTACCGGTTTCTGACGGCTTACCGTTATAAGGTGGAGACAGTAAGATCAGGTTCAGTGATTCACAAATTTTTCTCCAACATAACTTTACCTGTTGTTACTTTGTTCTGATTTGTCAATGAATTTCGTGCCAGTCGTATCAATTTCTACTCCACACCATGTTTGGCTTGTTTGACGGAACATGACGAATTGCAAATCGTTTGATAGCGGCTGGAGATGCCCATTGCCACTGTTAAATATGTTTCGTACAACCAACCACGATGTTCAAACTCAGAACCACATCGTAATTCATGGTCAAGTACTCATGGCGCTTACTGATGACCAAATTAATGAGTTAATTTGTAAGTGCGCTTTGAGTGCTTGACTAAGAATCAATTTGTGAACATCGTGGTTCATTGTACGAACCCTATGTAACAGTGGCATTCAAGTATAACCTTCTTTACCATTTATACACTGTTTAAAGGCCCACTGAACCTAATCTTACTGTCTCCACCTGATGACGGCAAACAGCCAGAAACAAGTAGTGGAGTGTAAGGGATGGGGATGTGATCACCACAATACATTGTCCAGGAATCACTTTATTAAACCGGTAGTGGTGTGTAAGTGAGGTGGATTTGAGCAACGTATTACCTAGGTCATCCATATTTACGACTTGTTTAAACAATACGTCCGAAATTCTCAAATATATTCATGGTCAAAATACGGTTGAGTTTATAAGCTATCTCAATAAAACAGACACCTCAAATCTTGTTGTTCGAAAAGTTATTCGCAACAATTTTGCGTAATTTCTTCAAATCGCCAGAAAATATAATTAGCACTCAAGTAAGCTTTGAACGGAAAATGCAATGGTTTTTCCACAAGTAGTTGAAAAGTCGAAGAAACTAACAGATTAATGAGAAATTTATGTATAGATTGCTGTTGCTTGGCAGTAAAGTCGCAAAAAAATTCGTTCGTTTGAAATTATGCTTTCTGCTTCTTTGAACTATCTTACTATTCTCAAGAGAGACAAGACTAGATTACCAATAATTTTCAGTAAAATTTTATGATCCAATACAAAGGTAAAAATTTCATAAAATAAAACAACTAATTTTTAGTAAAAAATGTTATTCATTCTAAAATTCTGCAATGCACCTGCTGTTTGTTTATGTGATCCGCAACAAATATGCATTTTCTGTAACCAGTTTAGGCAATTAAAAAATGCCGTTTTAACAAAATTTTAGAACTATGTTGACTAAATATTACCCGATTTTCAACAAAATACTTGTAGAAAGCGAAAGAATTACTTTTCGGTATTCATCATCAAGATTTAGATTTCAGATGTAAGAAAATAAAAATGGGTATGTCGAAAGCAATTGCCCGTATAAACCACAGTATTCTTCAGCAGAAGCTGGTATCACTTGCAGACTATTAGCCTGGTTACCAAATTACCTGACTGATCGGATTGTTCAAGTCTCTGTGGGCGATGTTTTATCGAATTCGGTAGCCGTGGCAATTGGGGTTCCTCAGGGATCCGTCCTTGGACCAAACCTCTTCGAGTTTATGCCAATGACATAGAGGCTTTCATCAAATGTATGATCGTACTGTTTGCGGAAGATATAGAAGTGTGGTCGAGGATTACTAAGTAAGAAGACTGCTAACTGCTCCAGAAGGATATGGAAAAGCTCCACGATTAGTCCCTGAAAAATTGCTTTTTTCAATTTACAAAATTGTCACATGTTAAACCTTCGAAAATATGTGGAGTTCCACTAGTCTCTTGGTACACACAGCCTCTCGTGGACGATAAAACAAAAGTTCTTAGGTGTGTTAATATGCAACACCCGAGGGTTGTCGAGCCACTGCATCTCCGTCTATCGCAAAACATCACATAAATTGTCAGTCCTAAAGAGATATTTTGTTAGGTTCTGAAAACAGACAATTCTCCAAATTATAAATAAGTACATCAGACCCACGATAGAATATGCAGTTCAAGCATTGTCGGTATGTCGTAAAACAAAGATGTTGCGACTCTGCAAAGAATATACAATCGAGCTACCACACTTTTCGAAGAACTCAGACGGAAACCATAAAATGAGCGAATCAAAATCCTGAATTTATTCGATTATCCACGTCGTCGTCTCCGGGGCGATTTGATTTTAGTTTACAATATATTGAATCCTGCTAATCATCCTCTGCAATGCTTGTTCAATCTACGGCCTCGCATAAGACAAGAGCTCACACATTTATTCAAACAGTCCCTCACTCGCGACTCAACTGTAGACGACATTTTTAGCCGTGTGAGTTTCATTTACTTGGAACAATCTACCCATTATGTTGTACACTCACCAAATCAGCGGATGTTCAACAGAAGTCTTGATGCCTTTTTGACCATTAACCCGTGCATCGAAGTAAACGTTGCATCTTGACCCCATGCATCTACATTTGTCATCCCATTAATAGAAAACAATTTCCGCCCTTTGGATTTCTACCTGACTTTTAAACTGCTCAGTAAGCAACCAAATCCCATTTTGCTAATTATATTAGTCGTAGTTCCCATATTAATCTGTGGGTTTTTTTGTACAGTTATATGCTTTTTATACCATAAAAATGGAATTGAATTGAGTTGAATTAAACATCAATCATTAAGGAAAAATCAATGTCACCTGTTGTTCCTTCAAATTGTTTGATCGATATATGTTGGACTAAACAAGAAAGGATCACGAACTGGTCGTTTTTGGACGCATAAGTTTGGTCTAAAAGTTTTATTGCAATCGCCTCAGCTGTTCACTAGAGAGTCGGCCTTACAGGAGTTCTGCACTCCGCTAGCCTCTTTTGTCACGCCCATCGTCTGCACATGAAACCTACAATCTGGCCCTACTCGACAGAATTTACGTGGTTACTTGCAGATTCCGTTGTGGATTTTTAATTATAAGTAACTTCCATTTACCGAATCTGCAGAGCGAGATTATTAACTTAGAAAGCTCCCTCGAACGCGAATTTAATGCCAGATACCGCGGAACCGATGTACACACCTAGATCTTGTTCTGACGTGCAATGAACATGACATTGATAACGTTCATGACGAAAGTCGGCTGGTACTAACTGATCACATTCACATCCAGTTTGACAATCTGTTTGAAGCTGTAGGAACAAATGATGCCCGTAAAACAGCTAGACTGATCAACATTCTAGCTTTGGTTGATGCTCTTGAAAACGCGATTAACTGACAACCGGAAATCAGTAACGTACATGAGTTTTGGGTATGACTAATATCTAATCTCAAGAATTCAACCGAAGTGAACTCCGAATTTGTCCTCAGAAGATCGAGAAAAATCCTCGAATTTAAACTAAGAAGCCGGACTCGTAATTGGTAAAGGGTACGAAAAATTGCTTGGCGACACCGTAGGCAAAATCCATTAACAGAGACCTGTGAAATATTCCGTTTACTGCTGAACAAAGTAAACAAATGTTTCATCCAAGACAAGTTGTACTTTCAAGGAGAGATATCACGCATGATGGAGCTCAATGCCAAAATAATTTATCTTACGGTTAACGCTTCATTCCGAGGGTGCATGCAATTTACATCCCGAATCAAGCAATTTCAACCATGAGTGAAATAAATGTAACGTCGAGAAGCTTCCTTCAAGCCTTATATAATCTTAAAACCTGAAAGTCGCCTGGGGCCGACGAAATAACCCCGCTAATATTGGAGCAATGTGCGAAGTTGCTATGCAAACCATTCACATTGCTGTTCAAACAAACACTGGCAAATGGAGTGATTCCTACAGATTGGAAACGTGGAATAATTACTCCTATCTATAAAAGAGAAAATCGCTCTGATGTTTCTAATTACCGACCCGTCACCTTGTTACCTGTGATTTCAAAACAACTTTAGCCCACTTACCGTATTTGCGGTGTATAAGTCGACTCGTTGTATAAGTCGACCCCCTAAAATTCGACGGAAATTTTCGATTTTATGATATATCCTTTGTATAAGTCGAGCTCAATTGTTTCATTATCTTAAACTTTAAAATTCAACCAGAAATATGCGAAATTTATTGACTAAATGTGTTCAAATTCGCGAGTTTGTAGCGAGCGATCTATACGCCATTTTTAATACTATTAACTTTTTAACTCTGTGATATTACGCGCCGAGAGAGACTAACAACAATGAACACTCTTAGAAAGCGGTTTATTTTTTGCTAAGAAACAATACCGTAAATTAGAATTAGCACAAGGTCATTTCTCTTTAAAAATCGTGAACACCAACTTATAGTTCCTTTGAAATCGGTAATCTTGCTTTGTTTGGCACAAGCCAAACCTCGCAGACGAATTATATTTCTTGTGACGACGAATCCACACTTTCGTTGCTCCTCGACCCAGCATGCAAGTTCTTGTTCAAGTGCTGGCCACTGGCAGCTTTTTCCTCTATTAGCACATTTTTTTCTTGGCATCACTGCTAGCTGTGTAGTATTGCGCTTCCAATCTCTTACGAGTTTCTCATTTACGCCAAACTTTCTTGAGGCAGCACAGTTGTAAGTTTCTTCGGCAAAGTTTACAACTTGCTGTTTGAACTTCGCAGAGTATTTCATTCGTTTAGACATGGGTAAGTATAATGATTGAATGTTTACGTAGTTATCTGTTGGAATTTGATGACTGCGCTTGTCTGTCTGTGGAAAATATTTGAAATTGTTGCTGAGGCTGCGTGTCAATGCGACGAGCGTTTTATAGTGATTCAGATTGTCGCTGTTTGATGAGCTTGACGGACGCACACCCACGCACAATGAGATGCATGAGAAACGGCATTGGCTACCGAGCCATCGGGATGTGAGAAGTTGTTGGCCTGAGCCGAAACGCTATCACTGACTTTCTTGCAGTGACAAGGGCGTTTGTCGGCCTCTGGGTGAGAAAATTCCGGAAGTATGGATGTCTGGATCGACTTCCATGTACGATAACGCATAATGTGTCCTTCTAATTACTTTTTGTGAAGAGTGTAGTAATTACCATCACTATTTGAAGGGATGAATAAGAAGTTGAATTTCATGA